>CANNZV010000105.1:609679-635256 GCA_947561585.1 Caprella mutica
GGTTTTATCTACAGTAAAGGATCTTTCTACAGAAAAGGATATATCTGCAAAAAAGGATCTATCTACAGCGAAGGATCTATCTACAACAAAGGATCTATCTACAGCAAATGATCTATCTACGGCAGGGGATCTATCTAAGGCAAAGGATTTATTTATTTATTTACAGCAAAGGATCTTAAATCTATCTACAGCAAAGGATTTATCTACAGTAAAGGATCTATCTACTACAAAGGATCTATCTACAGCAATTGATCTATCTACAACAAAGAATCTATGTACAGCAATGAATCTATCTACAGCAAAGTGATCTATCTACAGTAAGGGATCTATCTACAGCAAATGATCAATCTACAGCGAAGGATATATTTGCAGTAATGGAACTCTATACAGCTAAATATCCATTTACAGCAAAGGATCTATCTACAGCAAAGGATCTATCTACAGCAAAGGATCTATCTACAGCAAAGGATCAATTTATAGCGGAGAATCTTTCTACAGCAAAGGAACTACTACAGCAAAAGATCCATCTACAGCAAAGAATCTATCTACAGCAAAGGATCTATCTACAGCAAAGGATTTATCTACAGTAAGGGATCTATTTACAGCGAAGGATCAATCTACAGCAAATGATCTATCTACAGCAAAGGATCTATCTACAGCATGGGATCTATCTACAGCAATGGATCTATCTACCTTAAGGAATCTATTTGCAGCAAAAGATAAATCTACAGTAAAGAATCTATTTACAGCGAAGGATCGATCTACAGCAAAGGATCTATCTACAGCAAAGGATCTATCTACAGCAAAGGATCTATCTACAGCAAAGGATCAATCTACATTTAAGGGTCTATCTTAAGTAAAGGATCTATCTAAAGCCAATGATCTATTTACAAAAGAGGATCTATTTAAAACAGCAGAACTTTATACAGCAAAGGATCTATCTACAGCGAAGGATCTATTTACAGCAAAGTGATCTATCTTCAGTAAGGGATCTATCTACAGCAAATTATCTGTCTACACCAAAGGATCTTTCTACAGCGAAGGATCTGTCAACAGCAAAGGATCAATCTATTGCAGAAGATCAATTTACAACAAAAGTTCTATCTACAGCAAAGGATCTATCTACAGCAAAGGATCTATCTACAGGAAAGGATCTAACTACAGCAAAGGATCTATTTACAGTAAAGGAGCTATCTACAGCAAAAGATCTATCAACAATAAGGGATCTGTCTTCTGAAAAGGATCTATCTACAGCAAAGGATCTATCTTTAGCAAAGGATCTATCTACAGCAAAGTGATCTATCTACAGTAAGGGATCTATCTACAGCAAAGGATCAATTTATAGCGGAGAATCTTTCTACAGCAAAGGAACAACTACAGCAAAAGATCTATCTACAGCAAAGAATCTATCTACAGCAAAGGATCTATATACAGCAAAGGATTTATCTACAGTAAGGGATCTATTTACAGCGAAGGATCAATCTGCAGCAAATGATCTATCTACAGCAAAGGATCTATCTACAGCATGGGATCTATCTACAGCAATGGATCTATCTACCTTAAGGAATCTTTTTGCAGCAAAAGATAAATCTACAGTAAAGAATCTATTTACAGCGAAGGATCGATTTACAGCAAAGGATCTATCTACAGCAAAGGATCTATCTACAGCAAAGGATCTATCTACAGCAAAGGATCAATCTACATTTAAGGGTCTATCTTAAGTAAAGGATCTATCTAAAGCCAATGATCTATTAACAAAAGAGGATCTATTTAAAACAGCAGAACTTTATACAGCAAAGGATCTATCTACAGCGAAGGATCTATCTACAGCAAAGTGATCTATCTTCAGTAAGGGATCTATCTACAGCAAATTATCTGTCTACACCAAAGGATCTTTCTACAGCGAAGGATCTGTCAACAGCAAAGGATCAATCTATTGCAGAAGATCAATTTACAACAAAAGTTCTATCTACAGCAAAGGATCTATCTACAGCAAAGGATCTATCTACAGCAAAGGATCAATTTATAGCGGAGAATCTTTCTACAGCAAAGGAACTACTACAGCAAAAGATCCATCTACAGCAAAGAATCTATCTACAGCAAAGGATCTATCTACAGCAAAGGATTTATCTACAGTAAGGGATCTATTTACAGCGAAGGATCAATCTACAGCAAATGATCTATCTACAGCAAAGGATCTATCTACAGCATGGGATCTATCTACAGCAATGGATCTATCTACCTTAAGGAATCTATTTGCAGCAAAAGATAAATCTACAGTAAAGAATCTATTTACAGCGAAGGATCGATCTACAGCAAAGGATCTATCTACAGCAAAGGATCTATCTACAGCAAAGGATCTATCTACAGCAAAGGATCAATCTACATTTAAGGGTCTATCTTAAGTAAAGGATCTATCTAAAGCCAATGATCTATTTACAAAAGAGGATCTATTTAAAACAGCAGAACTTTATACAGCAAAGGATCTATCTACAGCAAAGTGATCTATCTTCAGTAAGGGATCTATCTACAGCAAATTATCTGTCTACACCAAAGGATCTTTCTACAGCGAATGATCTGTCAACAGCAAAGGATCAATCTATTGCAGAAGATCAATTTACAACAAAAGTTCTATCTACAGCAAAGGATCTATCTACAGCAAAGGATCTATCTACAGGAAAGGATCTAACTACAGCAAAGGATCTATTTACAGTAAAGGAGCTATCTACAGCAAAAGATCTATCAACAATAAGGGATCTGTCTTCTGAAAAGGATCTATCTACAGCAAAGGATCTATCTTTAGCAAAGGATCTATCTACAGCAAAGTGATCTATCTACAGTAAGGGATCTATCTACAGCAAAGGATCAATTTATAGCGGAGAATCTTTCTACAGCAAAGGAACAACTACAGCAAAAGATCTATCTACAGCAAAGAATCTATCTACAGCAAAGGATCTATCTACAGCAAAGGATTTATCTACAGTAAGGGATCTATTTACAGCGAAGGATCAATCTACAGCAAATGATCTATCTACAGCAAAGGATCTATCTACAGCATGGGATCTATCTACAGCAATGGATCTATCTACCTTAAGGAATCTTTTTGCAGCAAAAGATAAATCTACAGTAAAGAATCTATTTACAGCGAAGGATCGATCTACAGCAAAGGATCTATCTACAGCAAAGGATCTATCTACAGCAAAGGATCTATCTACAGCAAAGGATCAATCTACATTTAAGGGTCTATCTTAAGTAAAGGATCTATCTAAAGCCAATGATCTATTTACAAAAGAGGATCTATTTAAAACAGCAGAACTTTATACAGCAAAGGATCTATCTACAGCGAAGGATCTATCTACAGCAAAGTGATCTATCTTCAGTAAGGGATCTATCTACAGCAAATTATCTGTCTACACCAAAGGATCTTTCTACAGCGAAGGATCTGTCAACAGCAAAGGATCAATCTATTGCAGAAGATCAATTTACAACAAAAGTTCTATCTACAGCAAAGGATCTATCTACAGCAAAGGATCTATCTACAGGAAAGGATCTACCTACAGCAAAGGATCTATTTACAGTAAAGGAGCTATCTACAGCAAAAGATCTATCAACAATAAGGGATCTGTCTTCTGAAAAGGATCTATCTACAGCAAAGGATCTATCTTTAGCAAAGGATCTATCTACAGCAAAGTGATCTATCTACAGTAAGGGATCTATCTACAGCAAAGGATCAATTTATAGCGGAGAATCTTTCTACAGCAAAGGAACTACTACAGCAAAAGATCTATCTACAGCAAAGAATCTATCTACAGCAAAGGATCTATCTACAGCAAAGGATTTATCTACAGTAAGGGATCTATTTACAGCGAAGGATCAATCTACAGCAAATGATCTATCTACAGCAAAGGATCTATCTACAGCATGGGATCTATCTACAGCAATGGATCTATCTACCTTAAGGAATCTTTTTGCAGCAAAAGATAAATCTACAGTAAAGAATCTATTTACAGCGAAGGATCGATCTACAGCAAAGGATCTATCTACAGCAAAGGATCTATCTACAGCAAAGGATCTATCTACAGCAAAGGATCAATCTACATTTAAGGGTCTATCTTAAGTAAAGGATCTATCTAAAGCCAATGATCTATTTACAAAAGAGGATCTATTTAAAACAGCAGAACTTTATACAGCAAAGGATCTATCTACAGCGAAGGATCTATCTACAGCAAAGTGATCTATCTTCAGTAAGGGATCTATCTACAGCAAATTATCTGTCTACACCAAAGGATCTTTCTACAGCGAAGGATCTGTCAACAGCAAAGGATCAATCTATTGCAGAAGATCAATTTACAACAAAAGTTCTATCTACAGCAAAGGATCTATCTACAGCAAAGGATCTATCTACAGGAAAGGATCTACCTACAGCCAAGGATCTATTTACAGTAAAGGAGCTATCTACAGCAAAAGATCTATCAACAATAAGGGATCTGTCTTCTGAAAAGGATCTATCTACAGCAAAGGATCTATCTTAAGCAAAATATCTATCTACAGCAAAGGATCTATCGAAAACCAATGATCTATCTACAAAAAAGGATTTATTTACAACAGCAGAACTTTATATAGCAAAGGATCTATCTACAGCAAAGAATCTATCTACAGCAAAGTGATCTATATTCAGTAAGGGATCTATCTACAGAAAAGAATCTGTCTACACCAAAAGATCTATCTACAGCGCAGGATCTGTCAACCGCAAAAGTAAAATCTACAGTAAAAGATCTATCTACTTCAAAGGATCTATCTACAGCAAAGGATCTATCTACAACAAAGAATCTATGTACAGCTAAGAATCTATCTACAGCAAAGGATCTATCTACAGTAAAGGATCTATCTACTGCAAAGGATCTGTCTACAGCATAGAATCTATATACAACAAAGAATCTATCTACAGCAAAGAATCTATGTTCAGCAAATAATCTATCTGAAGCAAATGATCTATCTACAGCAAAGGATCAATCTACAGCAAATGATCTATCTAAAGTAACGGGACTATATACAGCAAAGGATCCATATACTGTTAAGTATCTATCAACAGCAAAGGATCAATCTATAACAAAAGATCTATTTACAACAAAAGTTCTATCTACAGCAAATGATCTATCTCCAGCAAAGGATCTATCTATAGGAAAGGATCTATCTACAGCAAAGGATCTATTTACAGTAAAGGAGCTATCTACCGCAAAAGATCTATCATCAATGAGGGATCTATCTGCAGCAAAGGATCTATCTACAGCAAAGGAGCTATCTACAGCAAAAGATATATCAACAATGAGGGATCTATGTGCAGCAAAGGATCTATCTACAGCAAAGGATCTATCTTCAGCAAAAGATCTTTATACAGCATAGGATCTATGTACAGTAATGTATCTATCTTCTGCAAAGGATACATCTACTTCAAAGAATCTATCTACAGCAAAGTATCTATCTTCAGCAAAGAATCTATCTACAGCAAAGGATCTATCTACAGGAAAGGATCTACCTACAGCAAAGGATCTATTTACAGTAAAGGAGCTATCTACAGCAAAAGATCTATCAACAATAAGGGATCTGTCTTCTGAAAAGGATCTATCTACAGCAAAGGATCTATCTTTAGCAAAGGATCTATCTACAGCAAAGTGATCTATCTACAGTAAGGGATCTATCTACAGCAAAGGATCAATTTATAGCGGAGAATCTTTCTACAGCAAAGGAACTACTACAGCAAAAGATCTATCTACAGCAAAGAATCTATCTACAGCAAAGGATCTATCTACAGCAAAGGATTTATCTACAGTAAGGGATCTATTTACAGCGAAGGATCAATCTACAGCAAATGATCTATCTACAGCAAAGGATCTATCTACAGCATGGGATCTATCTACAGCAATGGATCTATCTACCTTAAGGAATCTTTTTGCAGCAAAAGATAAATCTACAGTAAAGAATCTATTTACAGCGAAGGATCGATCTACAGCAAAGGATCTATCTACAGCAAAGGATCTATCTACAGCAAAGGATCTATCTACAGCAAAGGATCAATCTACATTTAAGGGTCTATCTTAAGTAAAGGATCTATCTAAAGCCAATGATCTATTTACAAAAGAGGATCTATTTAAAACAGCAGAACTTTATACAGCAAAGGATCTATCTACAGCGAAGGATCTATCTACAGCAAAGTGATCTATCTTCAGTAAGGGATCTATCTACAGCAAATTATCTGTCTACACCAAAGGATCTTTCTACAGCGAAGGATCTGTCAACAGCAAAGGATCAATCTATTGCAGAAGATCAATTTACAACAAAAGTTCTATTTACAGCAAAGGATCTATCTACAGCAAAGGATCTATCTACAGGAAAGGATCTACCTACAGCCAAGGATCTATTTACAGTAAAGGAGCTATCTACAGCAAAAGATCTATCAACAATAAGGGATCTGTCTTCTGAAAAGGATCTATCTACAGCAAAGGATCTATCTTAAGCAAAATATCTATCTACAGCAAAGGATCTATCGAAAACCAATGATCTATCTACAAAAAAGGATTTATTTACAACAGCAGAACTTTATATAGCAAAGGATCTATCTACAGCAAAGAATCTATCTACAGCAAAGTGATCTTTATTCAGTAAGGGATCTATCTACAGAAAAGAATCTGTCTACACCAAAAGATCTATCTACAGCGCAGGATCTGTCAACCGCAAAAGTAAAATCTACAGTAAAAGATCTATCTACTTCAAAGGATCTATCTACAGCAAAGGATCTATCTACAACAAAGAATCTATGTACAGCTAAGAATCTATCTACAGCAAAGGATCTATCTACAGTAAAGGATCTATCTACTGCAAAGGATCTGTCTACAGCATAGAATCTATATACAACAAAGAATCTATCTACAGCAAAGAATCTATGTTCAGCAAATAATCTATCTGAAGCAAATGATCTATCTACAGCAAAGGATCAATCTACAGCAAATGATCTATCTAAAGTAACGGGACTATATACAGCAAAGGATCCATATACTGTTAAGTATCTATCAACAGCAAAGGATCAATCTATAACAAAAGATCTATTTACAACAAAAGTTCTATCTACAGCAAATGATCTATCTCCAGCAAAGGATCTATCTATAGGAAAGGATCTATCTACAGCAAAGGATCTATTTACAGTAAAGGAGCTATCTACCGCAAAAGATCTATCATCAATGAGGGATCTATCTGCAGCAAAGGATCTATCTACAGCAAAGGAGCTATCTACAGCAAAAGATATATCAACAATGAGGGATCTATGTGCAGCAAAGGATCTATCTACAGCAAAGGATCTATCTTCAGCAAAAGATCTTTATACAGCATAGGATCTATGTACAGTAATGTATCTATCTTCTGCAAAGGATACATCTACTTCAAAGAATCTATCTACAGCAAAGTATCTATCTTCAGCAAAGAATCTATCTACAGCAAAGGATCTATCTACAGAAAAGGATCTATCTACAGAAAAGGATCTATCTACAGCAAAGGATCTATTTACATTGAAGGATTTATCTACTGCATGGGATCTCTCTACAGCAAAGGATCAATCTACAGTTAAGGATCTATCTTAAGCAAAGGATCTATCTACAGCAAAATATCTATCTAAAGCCAATGATCTATCTACAACAAAGGATCTATTCACAACAGCAGAACTTTAAACCTCAATGGATCTATCTACAGCAAATGATCTATCTACAGCAAAGTGATCTATCTTCAGTAAGAGATCTATCTACAGCAAAGAATCTGTCTACACCAAAGGATTTTTTACAGCGCAGGATCTATCAACAGCAGAGGATCAATCTTTAGCAAAAGATATATTTACAACAACAGTTCTATCTACAGCAAAAGATCTATCAACAATAAGGGATCTATCTACAGTAAAGAATCTATCTACACCAAAGGATCTTTCTACAGCAAAAGATCTGTCAACAGCAAAGGATCTATCTACAGCAAAGGATCTATTTACAGCAGAAGATCTTTCTACAGCAGAGGATCTTTCTACAGCAAAGGATCAATCTACAGCAAAGGATCTATCTACAGCGAAGGATCTATCTACAGCAAATGATCTATCTACGGCAAGGGATCTATCTACGGCACAGGATTTATTTATTTATTTACAGCAAAGGATCTATCTACAGAAAAGGATCTATCTACACAAAAGGATCTATCTACAGCGAAGGATCTATCTACAACAAAGGATCTATCTACAGCAAATGATCTATCTACTACAAAGGATCTATCTACAGCAAATGTTCTATCTACAACAAAGAATCTATGTACAGCAAAGAATCTATCTACAGCAAAGGATCTATCTACAGTAAAGGATCTATCTACAGCGAAGTATCTATCTACAGCAAACGATTTATCTACAACAAAGGATCTATCTACAGTAAAGGATCTATCTACAGGAAAGGATCTAACTACAGCAAAGGATCTATTTACAGTAAAGGAGCTATCTACAGAAAAAGATCTATCAACAATAAGGGATCTGTCTTCAGAAATGGATCTATCTACAGCAAAGGATCTATCTTTAGCAAAGGATCTATCTACAGCAAAGTGATCTATCTACAGTAAGGGATCTATCTACAGCAAATGATCTATCTACAGCGAAGTGATCTATCTACAGTAAGGGATCTATCTACAGCAAATAATCTATCTACACCAAAGGATCTTTCTACAGCGAAAGATCTGTCAACAGCAAAGGATCTATCTACAGCAAAGGATCTATCTACGGCAAGGAATATATCTACGTCAAAGGATCTATTTACAGTATGGGATCTATCTACAGCGAAGGTTTTATTTACAGTATGGGATCTATCAAAAACAAAGGTTTTATTAACAGTATGGGATCTATCAACAGCAAAGGTTTTATCTACAGTAAAGGATCTTTCTACAGAAAAAGATATATTTGCAGAAAAGTATCTATCTACAGCGAAGGATCTATCTACAACAAAGGATCTATCTACAGCAAATGATCTATCTACGGCAGGGGATCTATCTACGGCAAAGGATTTATTTATTTATTTACAGCAAAGGATCTTAAATCTATCTTCAGCAAAGGATTTATCTACAGTAAAGGATCTATCTACTACAAAGGATCTATCTACAGCAATTGATCTATCTACAACAAAGAATCTATGTACAGCAATGAATCTATCTACAGCAAAGTGATTTATCTACAGTAAGGGATCTATCTACAGCAAATGATCTATCTACAGCAAAGTGATCTATCTACAGTAAGGGATCTATCTACAGCGAAGGATCTATCTACAGCAAAGAATCTATCTACAACAAACGATTTATCTACAGCAAAGGATCTATCTACAGATAAGGATCCATCTACAGCAAAGGATCTATCTACAGTAAAGGATCTATCTACTGCAAAGGATATATCTACAGCAAAGGATCTATCTACAACAAAGGACCTATCTACAGTAAAGGATCTATCTACATCCTATTATCAATCCACAGCAAGGGATCTATCTACAGCAAAGGATCTATTTACAGTAAAGGAGCTATCTATATCAAAAGATCTATCTACAATAAGGGATCTATCTGCAGCAAAGGATTTATCTGCAGCAAAGGATCTACCTTGTGCAAAGGATCTTTATACAGCAGAGGATCTATGTATAGTAAAGGATCTATCTACTGCATAGGATACATCTACTGCAAAGAATCTATCTAGAGCAAAGAATCTATTTTCAGCAAAGAATCTATCTACAGAAAAGGATTTATCTACAACGAAGGTTCTATCTATAGTAAAGGATCAATCTACAGCAAATGATCTATCTTCAGGAAAGGATCTTTCTACAGCATAAGATCTATCTACAGCAAAGGATCCATTTACAATAAGTGATCTATCTACAGCAAAGGATCTATATACTGCAAAAGATCTATCTACTGCAAATGATCAATCTACAGCAAAGGATATATCTACAGTAAAGGAATTCTATACAGCCAAAGAATCCATTTACAGCAAAGGATCTATCTACAGCAAAGGATCTATCTACAGCAAAGGATCTATTTATAGCGGAGTATCTTTCTACAGCAAAGAAACTACTACAGCAAAAGATATATCTACAGCAAAGGATCTATCTACAGCAAAGAATCTATCTACTGCAAAGGACCTGTCTACAGTAAGGGATCTATTTACAGCGAAGGATCGATCTACAGCAAATGATCTATCTACAGCAAAGGATATTTCTACAGCATAGGATCTATCTACAGCAATGGATCTATCTACAGTAAGGGATCTTTTTGCAGCAAAGGATCAATCTACAGCAAAGGATCTATTTACAGCGAAGGATCGATCTACAGCAAAGGATCTATATACAGCAAAGGATCTATCTACAGCAAAGGATCTATCTACTGCAAAGGATCTATTTACAGTAAAGGATCTGTTTACAGTCAAGGATTTATCTACTGCAAAGGATCTCTCTACAGCAAAGGATCAATCTACATTTAAGGATCTATCTTAAGCAAAATATCTATCTACAGCAAAGGATCTATCGAAAACCAATGATCTATCTACAAAAAAGGATCTATTTACAACAGCAGAACTTTATATAGCAAAGGATCTATCTACAGCAAAGAATCTATCTACAGCAAAGTGATCTATATTCAGTAAGGGATCTATCTACAGAAAAGAATCTGTCTACACCAAAAGATCTATCTACAGCGCAGGATCTGTCAACCGCAATGGATCAATCTTTAGCAAAAGATCTATTTACAACAAAAGTTGTATCTACAGCAAAGGATCTATCTACAGCAGGGGATTTATCACCAATAAGGGATCTATCTGCAACAAAGGATCTATCTACAACAAAGGATCTATCTTCAGCAAAGGATCTATCTACAGCAAAGTGATCTATCTACTGTAAGGGATCTATCTACAGCAAATGAACTATCTACAGCAAAGAAATCTATCTACAGTAAGGGATCTATCTACAGCAAAGAATCTATCTACACCAAAGGATCTTTCTACCACGAAATATCTGTCAACACCAAAGGATCTATCTACAGTAAAGGATCTATTTACAGCAGGAGATCTTTCTACAGCAGAGAATATTTCTACAGCAAAGGATCTATCTACAGCAAAGGATCTATTTACAGTATGGGATCTATTTACAGCAACGGTTTTATTTACAATAAAAGATCTATCTACAGAAAAGGATCTATCTACAGAAAAGGATCTATCTACAGCGAAAAATTTATCTACAGCAAAGGATCTTAGATCTATCTACAGCTAAGGATCTATCTACAGTAAAAGATCTATCTACTTCAAAGGATCTATCTACAGAAAAGGATCTATCTACAACAAAGAATCTATGTACAGCTAAGAATCTATCTACAGCAAAGGATCTATCTACAGTAAAGGATCTATCTACTGCAAAGGATCTGTCTACAGCATAGAATCTATATACAACAAAGAATCTATCTACAGCAAAGAATCTATGTTCAGCAAATAATCTATCTGAAGCAAATGATCTATCTACAGCAAAGGATCAATCTACAGCAAATGATCTATCTAAAGTAACGGGACTATATACAGCAAAGGATCCATATACTGTTAAGTATCTATCAACAGCAAAGGATCAATCTATAACAAAAGATCTATTTACAACAAAAGTTCTATCTACAGCAAATGATCTATCTCCAGCAAAGGATCTATCTATAGGAAAGGATCTATCTACAGCAAAGGATCTATTTACAGTAAAGAAGCTATCTACCGCAAAAGATCTATCATCAATGAGGGATCTATCTGCAGCAAAGGATCTATCTACAGCAAAGGAGCTATCTACAGCAAAAGATATATCAACAATGAGGGATCTATCTGCAGCAAAGGATCTATCTACAGCAAAGGATCTATCTTCAGCAAAAGATCTTTATACAGCATAGGATCTATGTACAGTAATGTATCTATCTTCTGCAAAGGATACATCTACTTCAAAGAATCTATCTACAGCAAAGTATCTATCTTCAGCATAGAATCTATCTACAGCAAAGGATCTATCTACAGCAAAGGATCTCTCTACAGAAAAGGATCTATCTACAGAAAAGGATCTATCTACAGCAAAGGATCTATTTACATTGAAGGATTTATCTACTGCATAGGATCTCTCTACAGCAAAGGATCAATCTACAGTTAAGGATCTATCTTAAGCAAAGGATCTATCCACAGCAAAATATCTATCTAAAGCCAATGATCTATCTACAACAAAGGATCTATTTACAACAGCAGAACTTTATACCTCAATGGATCTATCTACAGCAAATGATCTATCTACAGCAAAGTGATCTATCTTCAGTAAGAGATCTATCTACAGCAAAGAATCTGCCTACACCAAAGGATTTTTTACAGCGCAGGATCTATCAACAGCAGAGGATCAATCTTTAGCAAAAGATATATTTACAGCAACAGTTCTATCTACAGCAAAAGATCTATCAACAATAAGGGATCTATCTACAGCAAATGATCTATCTACAGCAAAGTGTTCTATCTACAATAAGGGATCTATCTTCAGCAAAGAATCTATCTACACCAAAGGATCTTTCTACAGCAAAAGATCTGTCAACAGCAAAGGATCTATCTACAGCAAAGGATCTATTTACAGCAGAAGATCTTTCTACAGCAGAGGATCTTTCTACAGCAAAGGATCAATCTACAGCAAAGGATCTATCTACAGCGAAGGATCTATCTACAACAAAGGATCTATCTACAGCAAATGATCTATCTACGGCAAGGGATCTATCTACGGCACAGGATTTATTTATTTATTTACAGCAAAGGATCTATCTACAGAAAAGGATCTATCTACACAAAAGGATCTATCTACACAAAAGGATCTATCTACAGCGAAGTTTCTATCTACAACAAAGGATCTATCTACAGCAAATGATCTAACTACTACAAAAGATCTATCTACAGCAAATGTTCTATCTACAACAAAGAATCTATGTACAGCAAAGAATCTATCTACAGCAAAGGATCTATCTACAGTAAAGGATCTATCTACAGCGAAGTATCTATCTACAGCAAACGATTTATCTACAACAAAGGATCTATCTACAGCAAAGGATCTATCTACAAGAAAGGATCTAACTACAGCAAAGGATCTATTTACAGTAAAGGAGCTATCTACAGAAAAAGATCTATCAACAATAAGGGATCTGTCTTCAGAAAAGGATCTATCTACAGCAAAGGATCTATCTTTAGCAAAGGATCTATCTACAGCAAAGTGATCTATCTACAGTAAGGGATCTATCTACAGCAAATGATCTATCTACAGCGAAGTGATCTATCTTCAGTAAGGGATCTATCTACAGCAAAGAATCTATCTACACCAAAGGATCTTTCTACAGCGAAAGATCTGTCAACAGCAAAGGATCTATCTACAGCAAAGGATCTATCTACGGCAAGGGATATATCTACGTCAGAAGATCTATTTACAGTATGGGATCTATCTACAGCGAAGGTTTTATTTACAGTATGGGATCTATCAAAAGCAAAGGTTTTATTTACAGTATGGGATCTATCAACAGCAAAGGTTTTATCTACAGTAAAGGATCTTTCTACAGAAAAAGATATAACTGCAGAAAAGGATCTATCTACAGCGAAGGATCTATCTACAACAAAGGATCTATCTACAGCAAATGATCTATCTACGGTAGGGGATCTATCTACGGCAAAGGATTTATTTATTTATTTACAGCAAAGGATCTTAAATCTATCTACAGCAAAGGATTTATCTACAGTAAAGGATCTATCTACTACAAAGGATCTATCTACAGCATTTGATCTATCTACAACAAAGAATCTATGTACAGCAATGAATCTATCTACAGCAAAGTGATCTATCTACAGTAAGGGATCTATCTACAGCAAATGAAGGGCCACAAGCCAAAGTCTCTTAACCGCAAAAATCGGGTTGCTCAAGGTAAAGTCTCTTAAGCGCTTAGCACCAGTGAAAACGGTTACAATCTTGATGTGCTAAGCGCTTAACACTCACGTAAAACGGTTAAAGTTGGCGGCAAACAAGAGTCTCTTAACCGCATCTCATTGCATAGAAAACGAAGCGCAGGCATAGAAAACGAAGTATATATATAGCTAATTATTGCAATGTTATTTATGGGAGTGTATATATACAATAATTATGGATAATGAATTGTAATAACTATTCATGTAATAAAAAAGTATAGGTTTAGTCCGGAAAGAATGAATCATTCGATGAAAAGTACGTAAATTGAATCAGGAATATCAATAAACCATTAGGTATAAAAAATAATATTTTTATTAATTTTAAAACTACCTATGTATTTATTGATAAACTCATTCAGTTCCTTGAAATATATTTGGAGTAGATACAGCTTATGCTGTGAATCTGAATATAGTATAAAACACTTAGCCGAACTATTTCTCAAACAATTAAATCTGTTTGAAGATACTGGAATCTACAAACAGTTTTTATAAAGGGTTTGAAACTGTATACCAATCATTACGCTTAGCTTTTGTTTCTCAACCCTTTATTACCGCCTAATTCGGCACGAATTTCAAGACCATTCTATTGTGCTTTAGATCTGTTACAATGTACAGATTTGAAATTAGAAATACCTATACCTAGTTTAAATTGTAAATCTAGGTCCAAAAACTCATTATTAACATTGAGAATCCGCTCGAAATATGTTTGTATAACAAAACCTCTTCATCAGGTAAGTCGTCACTCGTCTCTTGATATTTTGAGTTTGAAAATGTACCTGGGCTAAGCCAATCTACCTAATTAGGTAGCAAGATTGGTAGTTTAATTTGTTTTATATCCTGAAGTACCACTTAGCTATGGCTTATAAGCTAAATCTACAAAATAGTAGGAAGGTATATAGGTAGCTATTACCTAGGTATGTCATGTTTCAGAGGCTGGAAAATTGTAGGTACCTAAGCCAATTTTAGAGCCAAAAAATTTCACAAAAATTCCGAGCTAGGTAAGCCAATTTAGCTTATTTTGTAGATTTCAAGCCAAAATTAACATAGGAACATAAGAAATAATTTAAAATTGTATGCCAATTATGTACCTAGGTATACCTACTTATCTGAGTAGGTATTGACCTTTTGAAATCTAAGACAATTATATAGTTGGCTTTAACTGACATACCTTCCTACTCTTAAACATGGCTAGTATGTACTATTTAGGTTACCTGCCTCTCTGAGCTCTCTAGCAGACTAGACTCTAGTTAAGTTGAGAGATACTAGTTCAGTAGGACCCAGTTACCAGTCTGTTACCATGTTTCAGAGGCTGGAAAATTGTAAGCCAATTTTTGAGCCAAAATTTAATAAATATGAACCAAGCCAATTTGGCTCATTTTTTGAAGATTTCAAGCCAAAATTAACATGGGAAAAAAGGAATTAATTCAAAATTTAAAGCCAATTAGACATATCTGAGATTTGACCATTTCAAATATAAGCTAATTAATTGGCTTTAACTGACATGCTCTTATACATGGAGTCTGTATTTCATGGTAAATTCCTCTGACATGTCGGTGGAAGTTTTCTAGCCAGTCTGCAGAATATGGACCATTTTTTCCAAGACTCTTTGGCCTCTGCGGGAGTTTTTGATTAAATTTTAGAAATTGGAGATCTCTGCGGGAGATCCTGAATTAATTCCTATGTTACCATTAATTTAGCTGCGGGAGATTTTGAATTAATTCCTATGTTACCATTAATTTAGCTGCGGGAGATTCTGAATCTGCTACTGAGAGTCAGAGAGTAACTGACTCTCGAATTAAAATCTCTGCGGGAGAAGAGACACATTCTGCAGATTGATTTTCTAGCAAAGTTGGTGGATTTTTAGCTATTTATTCCTATATCATTAATTTTCGGTGGGAAGATGTGTAAAATCACTAAAATGTTGGTGGATCAGCCAAATTACTGGAAATTTATGGTGGATTTTTTCAGCTTTTTCAAAAAGTCAGTGGAATTTTGTGGACGAAATACAGACTTGAGACTAGCCGGGCCAGTTAATAAACTTTTATATAAACCCCAGCCCCAGGTACTAACTACCTTGTGGCTCACTGACTAGTACCTATTAAAACTTATGTCTATCCATGATAATATTTCAAAAGATAAAAATCAGATACCTATTCCTAATTGGCTTAAAATTATGAATTAATTCCTATGTTCCAACTTCCAATGTTAATTTTTGGCTTGAAATCTTCAAAAAAAGAAAAATGAGCCAAATTGGCTTACAATTTACCAGCCTCTGAAATATGAATGATTTGGATGTCCATTCTTGCTATTTTATTTGTGGGTTAATGACAATTATTTTGAGCAAATTAAGAACTTCGGGCCTTCATTGCAAATGTAGATATCAATCTGTATTTGGTGCACAAAATTCCACTGACTTTTTCTAAAAGTTGAAAAAAATACACCAACAATTTCCAAAAATTAGGCTGATTTTCTACTAAAAAGTGAAGATTAATGGTTACATAGTTAGGAATACAGAGCAGCAAGAGCTAGAAATCCACCAACTTAGCTAGAATTTTATTTTCAAAGAGGGCAAAATTCCACAGACATGTTGGCAGAATTTACCATAAAATGCAGTCTGGTTCAGGCAGTAGAGTCATTTCTCCTAGTTATTCTTGCCTCTGGGTAGTCCTACAATTAGTACGATCATACAATATTTTTTAGAATAGAATTTATGACAATTTGAGCCTAGCTCAAGACCATAGTAAAATAGTATATCTCTTTGTTTAATAAACTCTCAATTTGTCTCTCCATTTCTCTTCAAAAATCACCAAATTTCTCTCCAAAATGACCAAATTATCATTAAATCTCCCCAAAAGAACATTTTAAATGTAGTGTAGCATAAAAGAAAATTAGATATTTCTCTCCATTTGCAATTGAAGGGCTCAAAATATCTAAGTCTGGCACAAACTCGCCATTAAAATGGCGAGTTTGGACATGCTTTATTACCTGGAGGCTGGAGTCTTAAATCTTGAAGGGACAAGTAGGTAGAGAGTTTATGAGAATTACTATTTTACCTGGAGCTGCAGTTAGTGGAGTAGGTAGGACCTAGTATGAGTGTATGAGTAACCAGTCTGTAAAGTGTGGTAAATCTGTCTCAAAGATTTTCAAATCTGTCTCCAAAATGACCAGACTTTTGCAAAATGTCTCCAATAAAAACACAAATACATGTAAACATTGGAATTGATTAGGAAAATTAATTATTTTCCCTCAAAATTCGTCTCCAAAGGTCTTCGGAGATATGAATGCGCTTTGCAGACTGGATGACTCAGGATGAGTAGTATCCAATTATCTGTTTCTTGTTTCATTATTAAATATTCATAGTGTAGCTAAATTATATAGGTAGGTTTCTAGGCACTATCTGTAATTTTGTAAAAACAACTTGGTATTATAAATTTAATTTATGTACCTAATACAGCTAATATCAATATCTAAGCAGAGTTAAGGCTGTTATTTATAACTCAAAAATTTCAGATATCCTAGCCCATTCTGCATAATGTAGCTTCTTTCAGTGACTTCAGGGTCTTCTGACTTTCAGATATTTTAATTTGATGTGAAGTTGAGCTCATGCTATTAAGCTGAGCTTATCAGCAGATTCTCAGTCAGTTAGCAGAAAATGGGACATTTTTAAGATTTTCTGAAATTCTGTGTGAACAATCTCTAATTTTCTACTATATTTACATGTAGTTTACTGAGAACAGAAGCCTAAATAGAGGATTTATTTTTGAACACTTTATAGTTCTCTAATGGCCTGTCTTGGCAGATTCCCAGACTGTACGAACTGGTAAACTGTTCTCCAAGAAATCTTTACCTCTTATTTTGCTATTTGTTCTCGACTTAATAATGTAAAATAGTAAAAATACATGTAAGCTAAATATAATTAGTATAGGGGGAGGGGATATGATTATTAATTCATATTAAGGATTGTTGTCACAGGAAATGTTGAGAATGTCCTATATTTTGCAGACTGAGATGTGGGCAGAATCTATCAACTTATTACCATAATATCTTGGTCTTTTCTCCAGCCTTTGAAGAATAGTTAAGACTGATGGGCATTAGCTAAAATTGATTACTTACTACATAGACCAAGAGTATGATAGCATGGGAATTTTTTAACATTTTCTGTACTTACAATGTTTAATTTTCTTATATTTACATGTATTTTACAATTTACTGAGAACAGAAAGCAAACTAGAGGATTTCTTGAACACTTTACCAGTTCTTGCAGTGTAGCCAAAGGATACTAGTTATTATTTACTTTAAGTTTTAACCTAGCTACTTACCTAGTCACTTTTTTGTTTCTTTCACAGTTAAATATAGTTTTTCCCCTTTGAAAATAATATTCCAGCAACGTCGGTGGATTTCTAGCTATTAATTCTTATGCTTACTATTAATGCTTATGTTTATCATTAATTAATGTTTATTATTAATTAAATTGGAAATAAG
The DNA here is from genome assembly GCA_947561585.1 of Caprella mutica. NCBI lineage: Eukaryota > Metazoa > Arthropoda > Malacostraca > Amphipoda > Caprellidae > Caprella > Caprella mutica. Next base: position 628,200 of record CANNZV010000105.1, read on the forward strand.
CTATTGGATTTTTTTTAGCTTTTTGAAAATGCAAGTGGGTTCTTGTGGACCAATTACATACTGGGTTATGTCCAAAAGTTTGTTGTTATATTGATAATTCAACATTTAATTTCAAATATTTATTTGTGCTAAAATTTGAACTAATTCTTCTAAGCAAATATTGTTGCTATAAATAATAGTCTGAAAACCACTATCAAAAATTATTTAGACCGACAAATTAATTTTACAAACTAAATACTCTTTATTATGAAGTTTCCATTAATTTAATTTTATTAAAATATTAAGCTTAGAGTAGCTACACCCTAAAATAAAAATACTTAAGTACAAAAAATAAAACCAACCTAATTGGGAGAATTAACACTCCAAACTATTGATTATTGACTGTTATTTGTATGTATTAGGTAAATTATTATTTTAATTGTAAAATCTAGATTACAGTGATTAGTTTAATAATGATATTCTTTGTTAAGTAGAACATACCTAAGTAGTATGTTGTTGAAGTATTGGCTACTAGAAAATAATCTATGGTGCTGTTTGTCAGTGTCTTGCAAAAAGTTCAAAATACAATAAAATATGGCTGGTAATAACTACCAGCCTAACAGTGCTCACACCACTGCATAACAGGTTACTTAGGCAAATAGGCAGTATTTGCTCCACAGATGGAAATATTTAAATTGGGAATGGAATGTTGAGGCCCACTTTTGAAAATTAGGATTTTACTGATGAATTGATTTCCTAACTCCGAAGTTTTGCAGATTTCAAATATTAAGATTGAATTGATGCAAATTTTATAAAACGAAGTATTTATCCTCCAAAATTCATTTGTTGGTCAGCAGAATTTTTCAAAGTGGGGTCATGGCTTGTAACTTGTTGTCAAAATCTTGATGAGTAATGAGTAAAATTTGAAAATGGGTTTCATTTCTTTAGTGCCACCCAGTATATTACAGATTTTTTTAAATAATTTTTTATTTTGGTGTATCAAATATTGATGAGATATTACATAGCATACTTTATAAGTTTGGGTGAGATAAGAATGATGAGTTTAGGTATCTTAACATGCTTACAGTAAAACCTATAATGTTAGTTAAATAGCCAATTTAATTTGGATAGAACTGGAGTACCAAACTTCGATCCATATCACTAATTGAAGTATAATTATGAGCAAAATGCTTAATAAGTCCAGTATTTTCATTTTCAAAAATATATATATTTGAAATTGCTAAAGAATTTCTCTCCATTCTAACATTGAAATGAATTTGAAAGTCCTCAGCTAAAGAGTTAATTTGTAGATTCATGTACATAATAACAGTCTTACCTATTGAGAGCATCAAAGCAAGTAAAGTAGCTACTTATAATTCCAATTTAATCATTTTTCACTAAATCCTATCATCGTCTAGGGTATTCTACTATTCCATCTCACTTTCCTGCAAACTTTGATCTAACATAAGAACCAATTCAGGAAGAAGCTCCATACTTATACCATCCTAAGATATCATTTCGATAATGATGTGTACCTATTTTCAATCTTGTATCTCTGATGGTTAATCATTTAACAGCATACATTTACTAAGAATTAGGGTAATTGCATCGCACTTGTGGGGTAAATAATCGCAGTGATATTATTCCGACGCTAAATTTAATAAGTTATTGTCTATAAATGTGTGATTGGTTTATCTGTCTAAAGATAGTGATTTCATTCAAACTTGCAAATATTTTGCATTGGCTACTGTTATCAAAAAAAGTTGTTTTTAAATTTTAACTATGAATTAAAATATTTGGAAAATGAAATAGAAAATATGACTACTAAACAATTATTTAGCTTATATTCATAAACTTGAAACTCCTTTTTTGTTTTTTGGTTATGGCGGCAATGGGCCATAATGATACGATTTTTAGTGTAGCTACTTATTGGTAGTCAAGTTATTGGTATAAAAATATTCTGAAAAGCTACTCATTTTTGGCTTAAGAATAGGACAGTTGATAATAAAGGTCAACTTAGAGAACAAAAACTTTGAAACCATTTAAAGAAGGAATCTTATGATTATGCAACCTGTTGAAAATATTTTAAATTTTATGTATTGATAATTAAATACAGTAGCTATAATTTATCAATATGCTGTGTGTTGTGTGTCATGAACAGTTAAATTTTCTGATCAGTAATATGATTAACAAAATTTCTAAACAATTGTTCCTTTCAGATAAATCTATCAAGACTTGGGAAAGGACATCTCCTGATACTTCACCCTTGGATAACTTGTAGTGTCATCTTGATTTGCTATGTGAGTAGACTTTTATATATATGTTGAAGGTAGCTATAGATAATTAAAGTATCATAACTACATAATAATGTGTCTGAAGTTGGCTAATTGATATTAACAATGATTTTTCTCCTAAAAATGTTCAAAAATTGAATATTTTGAATCATTTTTTTTTAATCTCTTTGAATGAGAATTTTGTGTTTAATATTTGTCAAATGATTGCAGCTAAGTTATCTCACAAATAAATTATGAACATTTTTTTGTAAATAGAGTCAAATCTAATTATCTAACCAATGTCATAAAATGTTATTCTATTGCCAAAGAAGTTCTATTTTGTCATTACAATTAATCTAAATATAGCAAAGAAAGTTCTTAATTATCTTGATAAAAGTGAAGATGGAAAACAATATCTAGCTACTGGGAAATGTGTAGTGAGTTTAAACTCGGTAGCTAATTTGATGCGAAAATTAATATTCAGTATAAAGTACCATCCTCTTTTCATCCAAATAATCTAATAAATATAATATTTTCATTTGAACAACTGATCTGTTTTTTTTTAAATTTTTTATTATGCACAACAGCTTGCTGTTCTAAAGTAAACAGTTTAGTGATGGGAAAGAATAAATAAATAATGAAGTAGACTATTATGAACTCGAGCATTTAGCTTATGCTTATCACAATATACTTAGTTGAATATAGCTAGTTAAAAATGTATTTGCATTCACTGTAAATAGAAAAATATTTACATTCAAGCACAGGAAGGTGACAACAAAACCAAGAGCCTTTTGTAGCTTTTTACTCAATACTCACCCTATCTATCTTAAAATGATTTTTATATTTTTATATAACAGAGCAGAACAAATCTATTTTAAAGATTGTATTAGAATTATATCACAAACTTAATCAGAGAGCTCCCTTGCAAATTTTTTAAAAGATAAAATTATGTAAGATCACCACAGTTAGGTAACTGTTATCCAAATATTTTTTTCCGAACTGAATTTGCTACTTTCTAATGTATCTAACTTTTAATTTTATGACCTTTTAATGAATGTATTTTATTTAACAGGTGTGCAACTGTCCCAAGATTGCTCTGATATACCTTCAAACATCAGTACTGCCACTGCATACATACATGTGTAGTTTGAGTAGATGCTCCTAATTGTAAGTCATCATCATATTGATCTCATGTAGATGTAATTTAAAGTTAAATGTTTAATGAGTTATATATATGATTAACTAATTCTAAAGCGATTGGTCCAAGATCATGCTTTGGTAACAAATGAGCTTAATAATTAAAATTAGCTGTATTCTCTAATATTGAATGTAAAATTAGAAGTATTTAAAATTTTAAAGTAAGTCCTCAAATTTAAATAAATATGCTATATGCATTAGCTATATCAAAAATACAATAAATATCTATCTAATTTATTGCATTCAAAATAGCTATATAATTGATCAAAAAAATGTAACTAGCTGCTATTTATAACTAGCTATCGGAATTTTACAACAAATATAGAATCTTAATAGCATGTTTTTTATTTTTTGTATCATTATTAAATTATCAATATTGCATCCATACTCATTTTTAGGTACCTCTTCAATTGACCCCAGTAGCTCCGTCTTGAAGCTGTCGATGGTTAATGGAAGAAAAAGGGAGATGCCTCGCTTGGGTTCCAAACTGATTTGGATTTCTATGTTCATCATTTTTTAACGCTACTTGCAGTTTTAGAGAATAGCGCTAGGGTTATGATCTTCAATTACGATGTTAAATTTTTTAGGTAGACTTCGTTTAGTATCACATTTTGGTTTCCTTTTCCATCCATATGTACAGCCACCGGTGCTTGTGTCCCTTTCAGTCACATTTCTTGGTGTGAAACTTTAATACTTCTATGAAACAAGCTTTTCTCCATCCAAGTGCATTGTCACTAGACTGGTGATAGGTAACATTGTTAATGGAGCCACTTTATTTTCTGAATGTTTCTCAGAGTCGAAGCAGAGGTTAAATCCTCCTTTTTAAAAATAATAAAGCTGATCATTAAATGATGATAAATTTCTAGCTCTGTCAATCTGTCTTTTTCTCATTAAAAATTAACTATGATCATTTGATTATATTAAGCTGCCAGAGGTTCTATTCTGAAACTGTCTGTGGTGAATGGAAGAGAAGGGGGTGCCTTCCATTTGGACCTAAACTGTTGTAATGTGGTTTATAGATTGTTTTTCATATTTTAACGCTACTTGCAGTTTTAGAGGATAGCGCTAGGGTTATGCTCTTCAACTACGAGGTCTTAGATTTTGTGTTAGGTAGTCTCGTAGGCTTCATTTACTATCACCTCTTCATTTTCCTCTTAGATTTTGTGTTTTGTAGGCTCGTAGGCTTCATTTACTATCACCTCTTCTATCCGTGAGTGCAGTTACCGGTGCTTGTGTCTTTCATCACATTCCTTTGTAAGTGACGGAGGAGCTTTTCTGCATCCATAAGCTTTGCAATAACTGTTGTTTGTATCACTGCTCATGTAACCACTTTCCTTCTCCACTTATGTTTCCAGTCCTTTGTATTTAATTTTCTTTTGACTTTAGTGATATGGCATTTTGTTCCGAAACAGACGTTAAATCCCCTACTAATATAAATTTATTACATTGATTGGTGTCTCTTGAGCACTATACTAGTCTAGTTGCTAACAGTTAACTTATGGTATTACTCTTAATTTACACTTTTTATTATTTAGAGTAGCTACATACAGTATTGATAATTAGAAGTACAGCATCAATTATTTAGTTCATCTTACCTTCTTGTATTTGGTTCGTAATTGTAAGTATATACTCTATTTTTTTTTTCATTTGGAATGTTCTCATGCAAAACTCCATTATTTGTATTATTTTCCTTCATGAAATTTAAAATATATTAATTATAGTTGTGAAATCTTCATCTGTATTGTCGATACTAATAAAAGTAATATCTGTATGAATACCGCCAGATTTATTTCTTCTATTATTACATAATATTATAGAAGTAAGGTCTATGATCATCATTCTGCAAACCGCATACAATTAGACTCAGTATATTTATATTATTTGGTTATAATGTTTTTGATACTCTGTGAGCAACAATAGAGTGAATCACTTACCTGACGCTTAGAAAGAAGATTGTACCCCCTTGTTTTGTTTTTAAATTTATGAACAAACAATAAGTTTTCGGCTTTTGTTTAATTAAGATATAACTTGTTTCCTAAAGTATATAAACGTTCCTATAATAAGTTTATCCAATTGCATACCTTTACACGAATAATAAATGGTTATAGTATGCCTAGTTGACAATCAAAACAAATGGTGTTCATTCTTTTTCTTCAGACCTAAAATTAGTAAGTGAAGTAAAATAGGTATTGTAGTTTTTATTATAAAAATAACAAAAATATGCTATCAAATTCCATGCGGTTTGCAGTAAGATGATGAGAAGCATCAGCTTCATTGATTAAAGCAATAAAAAGATTTGCTTGGAGGGAAAGTGTCCGCAGGATGTTAAATTCCCAAATCACTGTTTTTGTTATTTACCAATCTGTAGTTTACCCACACCAATCCTAAAATACATTACAATTAGTAAAGTTTATTTTTGGAAATGTGAAATTTGTCCACTGTTAAATAATCACCACAAACACTGTTTTTTTGCTGTGCAGTACAGATAATTTGTGAGTGTTATTGTTTTGAAGTTATTTGTAAATTACTAAAGCAAATGACTAGATTGGAACCGACTACTATAGATTAAAAAATATATTTATGTTCACTACCATCATTCTACTAAACATTTAATTCAACTAACCTCTTCTGATATTGTGTGATTGAAAGTATAATGCGATGTTAACAATTATTTAAATATATTACTTTATTAAAAACAAGATAATTAAAGACTTGCATATTGAGCAACAGAGAATGAAAATGTAATTTAAAGTTTAGTCAAATAAAGATGTTAAGAAGTGCTCATAAATTAATTAGCAGCTTAAAGAAACAGCTTTCGTGAAATCGAAATTAAAATGATCTGCTATAATTTACTACATCATGTCAACTTAAATTACGTGATTTATATTATTCTTCATCACCTAAGTGATTTGAAGTAATTATTGCAGGCCTCTAAAAATTATTGTTTTTATAGTACAATATATCTACCGCTATTATATTATAAAAATTGGAAACATTTTACATTCCATATAAATAGAAGAGTCTAATAATGAACCTAATAAGAACAAGGTTAATACTTGAGTCTACCCTCGCTCCGTTTTCTATGCAATGAGATGCGGTTAAGAGACTCTTGTTTGCCGCTAACTTCAACCGTTTTACGTGAGTGTTAAGCGCTTAGCACATCAAGATTGTAACCGTTTTCACTGGTGCTAAGCGCTTAAGAGACTTTACCTTGAGCAACCCGATTTTTGCGGTTAAGAGACTTTGGCTTGTGGCCCTTCAAATGATCTATCTACAGCAAAGTGATCTATCTACAGTAAGGGATCTATCTACTGCGAAGGATCTATCTACAGCAAAGAATCTATCTACAACAAACGATTTATCTACAGCAAAGGATCTATCTACAGATAAGGATCCATCTACAGCAAAGGATCTATCTACAGTAAAGGATCTATCTACTGCAAAGGATATATCTACAGCAAAGGATCTATCTACAAAAAAGGACCTATCTACAGTAAAGGATCTATCTACATCATATTATCAATCCACAGCAAGGGATCTATCTACAGCAAAGGATCTATTTACAGTAAAGGAGCTATCTATATCAAAAGATCTATCTACAATAAGGG
>CANNZV010000106.1:0-44795 GCA_947561585.1 Caprella mutica
GGTCTGGAATGAAACCATAGTGTTATACAACATTTGCAAGACTATTTCTACAAATGCTTGTAGGTTTATGTTCTTCAACTCATTAATTGATATCTCTGGGTTGAATATGATGAACTTTACTTACGATGAATGATGGATCCCCTTAGAAAAAATATCACTATGAGTAATATCAGGTGATGTTGGTGGCCATTTAATGTTCATGTCATCATCTGAACCTCTGCCAATCCACCTGCTTGGAAACTTTTCATTCAGTTACTGTGTGGCAGTTCTTGACCAATGAGGTGGGGATCCACATTGGGAAGAATATATCAGAATCTGGTAAATCCAAAAGTCAGGCTGAAGTGAATTGAGATAATTATCACCATTAACATTTGTATCAATGAAAACTGGTCCTAAAATTTCCCCATCTCTTATGGTCACCCACACAAGTTTTCGTTGTTCAATGCAAGTGGCTTCTATCTCGATAATTGTTTAACTAATTAATTTCTAAAGTCTTGAGATCGATTTAAAACAAACTGACTTCAAATTGAACAAATATTAAGTTATCAATGTTTAGAATGTTATATTATGTATGTATACTGACTGAGAGGAAGATGTTCTAATATATAGCTATAGGTAAAACAAATTTTCATAAATAACTATTTTTAAAATAAGTTAAAATTAATTAATTAATTTTTTAAAAGAATATTATGCTGCAATGTAATTTTCCTATCAACGAAATACATTCGTGTGGTTGAATATTTGTTTTTGGGTCGTTAGAATATAATCAAGAGGTAGAGTTTGAAAAAAGGGAAATAATTATTATCATACAGTTGAATTTAATTTCAATTCACAAGTAGAATACCATTTGTCTGCGAGGATGAAATATAATGAACTATTATTAATTTATAACATTAAGTAGTTTGGAAAGATGATAAACAAATATAGTTTTATTTTATACCTATAATATTATCTAATATACACTATTAAACTCATGAATGGCTGAATTCACCATTTGAATCACCCAGCCCATGGAATTATCTCTGCAAGACATTATTATTTCACATAATTTCTGTTGCTTAATACAGTAGAATCTCCTAATTACCTTCACAAAATTACGGAAGGTTATGTTTCCTCCGGCAAATTTCTTTTTGTTGTCTGTTTGGTGAAAGACGTAATTTCGTTTCTATACACTGTTAAAGACTTTCGTAATCAATTTATTAATTCATTTTACTTTCGAGTTCCATTTTATTTAAAGTTATGGAAAAGGTGAAATACATTTTATATATAGTTTTCTTTGAATCAGATAACCATTAAATATTTAAATTAAAGTAGAATATGAAATGTTTGTTTATAAAATTCTAATTAGAAATTTAATCGAAGCGTGTCCGATCTTTTTCTTCAGCGTCAGATTAGTGTTTCGTACAATTGTTGCACATTGAGAATCCTAAACTTTAAAATCATATAGAACAATATATATTGAACCAAATCTTATACGATTTTCAAAATAATGATCTTCCTAAAATATTATCCCATAAAATAATTTTTCTGGAGCTTAAAGAGGACCTAAAAAGAATTCTCATTATGACTTACTCGCATCACTAAATCAGATATAAAGGTGTTGTGAGAAGGATTAGTCAAAGGGATTCTTAGAAGCTGTCCCCCGAGGGTGCTCAAGGACCCACTTCATCGCTCTGAAGGGTTCACTGACCCCCTAATGGAGATTGAAATGAAGACTAATGTGTTTGGATGAGACGGTCATTACTGAAATGGAAGGCAATGGGACTACAATCTGAGAAGTTATTTCGAGAATCTTGGACAACATGTGGCCAATGTTCACCCCGATTAGTTCAACAGGAATGCAATTAAACTAGGTAGTGCCCAGGGAGAAAATTGTGGTGGGGAAATAGAATATCTTCTCAATCACCCCCAAAATAACCATTTCTCGTTGTAGGCTTTTCAATGCCTAACAGTTACTGAATTTTATCATCCATTTTAGTGTTTTTGAGTTCGGGTGACATATTCCAAATGGATTCGGGACCAGACGAACATTTAACAAACTTAATTGCTATTTGTCCCAAAGACTTTATTTATAAAATTGACTAAATTTGAGAATTTAATATTTTAACAAGAGAACAATTCACTTCACGGACCATAGGTTGGTTGGTCCGTGATCGAATGAAAAATTTATCGGCCATAGTAGATCTAGGAGAAGTTTTGGTTAAGATATTCATGAACAGTGGCACCTTCGATTTTATTTTCGTGATCGTCTTACCGGGATTCAATAATGTGACGTCATATTCCAAGCCGCCATTATATAGATTAGAAACTAAAAATTGTAAAAATAGAAATTAGGAATAGAAAAAAAAATTACGTTAGATGTCATTCAATATAAAAATATGTAAAAGAAAGAACAGTTGTTTGTAACCGCTACTCCCATTCTTAACTTGGTTATAAATTTTGTTAAAACAAGTGCATTAGTAAATAATTGTGTAGATTTAAATTAATTTCTGCACATATTAGTTTCTAAAATTAAATCAATTGACTATTTATAATAGTTCATTAACTATTTAATTCATTAGTTATTCTGGTACTTCGGATAACTACACCTTTTGAGCCCTAAAAACAGTAGAGTAAATGTCAGCAAAATGTCCAGCACTGACATTGCCACTCATGAAATTTAATTAACGAAGGTAGATGAAAGCATATTAAACCATGCTATATTTTACCTGATTTAATGCATCAATTCTATACAGCAAAATACTATAGAGAGTCATGGTAAGAAATGATAAATATGTGTAATACGAAAATAATTTCAAATTTGAAACAAATAAAAATTGAATTAGGTTTTGAAGTATATAATATAAAAATAATCAATTGATTGATAATAAATATTGAACAGTTCATGATAACAGTAAAAATTCGATTAAATTATCATTAATAATAGATATATAATTATTATTCGTTAGATTTTTATACTACAATTATTATTCCCTTTACTTATAATTTATTCTCCCAATCGAATTTAAAAAAAAGAGCCATTAGCATCTAAATACTTTGTGAAAATGAAAACTAACTCGTTCTACATGAAATGAATCATCAATTCCCAAAACGATTCACTTTATTAAGGATGTGAAGACCATAATTACTGCAATCACATTTAATACCTAAATTCATTTATACAATCACAGTACCACGATTTAATTAGTATTTACTTTCTAAATTATAAAGTAATAATAATGGGCTAACTTTCTAGTAGGACTTTAGTTACGTGACCAAAATAATAAAAAGACTGTGTGGGGAATAGAAAATTAGTGCTGTCTTTGCCCTATCACTGTAGCAATGTAGTACACTATCACTGTAGCAATGTAATACACTATCACTGTAGCAATGTAATACACTATCTCTGTAGCAATGTAATACACTATCACTGTAGCAATGTAATACCCTATCACTGTAGCAATGTAATACACTATCACTGTAGCAATGTAATACACTATCACTGTAGCAATGTAGTACACTATCACTGTAGCAATGTAATACACTATCACTGTAGCAATGTAATACACTATCACTGTAGCAATGTAGTACACTATCACTGTAGCAATGTAATACACTATCACTGTAGCAATGTAATACACTATCACTGTAGCAATGTAATACACTATCACTGTAGCAATGTAATACACTATCACTGTAGCAATGTAATACCCTATCACTGTAGCAATGTAATATCCTATCACTGTAGCAATGTAATACACTATCACTGTAGCAATGTAATACACTATCACTGTAGCAATGTAATACACTATCACTGTAGCAATGTAATACACTATCACTGTAGCAATGTAATACCCTATCACTGTAGCAATGTAATACACTATCACTGTAGCAATGTAATACACTATCACTGTAGCAATGTAATACCCTATCACTGTAGCAATGTAATGCACTATCACTGTAGCAATGTAATACCCTATCACTGTAGCAATGTAATACACTATCACTGTAGCAATGTAATACACTATCACTGTAGCAATGTAATACCCTATCACTGTAGCAATGTAATACACTATCACTGTAGCAATGTAGTACCCTATCACTGTAGCAATGTAATACACTATCACTGTAGCAATGTAATACCCTATCACTGTAGCAATGTAATACACTATCACTGTAGCAATGTAATACGCTATCACTGTAGCAATGTAATACACTATCACTGTAGCAATGTAATACACTATCACTGTAGCAATGTAATACACTATCACTGTAGCAATGTAGTACCCTATCACTGTAGCAATGTAATACACTATCACTGTAGCAATGTAATACGCTATCACTGTAGCAATGTAATACACTATCACTGTAGCAATGTAATACCCTATCACTGTAGCAATGTAATACACTATCACTGTAGCAATGTAATACCCTATCACTGTAGCAATGTAATACACTATCACTGTAGCAATGTAATACGCTATCACTGTAGCAATGTAATACACTATCACTGTAGCAATGTAATACCCTATCACTGTAGCAATGTAACACACTATCACTGTAGCAATGTAATACACTATCACTGTAGCAATGTAATACCCTATCACTGTAGCAATGTAATACCCTATCACTGTAGCAATGTAATACACTATCACTGTAGCAATGTAATACCCTATCACTGTAGCTATGTAATACCCTATCACTGTAGCAATGTAATACCCTATCACTGTAGCTATGTAATACCCTATCACTGTAGCAATGTAATACACTATCACATATATCATACATAGTATTATTACGTATCATTTTGTTACATTAAAGTGCCTCACAAATAGAGTGACACTCTGTCTAAGAATATAATTAATGGCAAGAGAATGTGTTCATTTGTTTGTATATCTAATTGTTTATTCTTCTACGGTATATATCATCTCTATTTATATTTGTACATTCTACTATATAATTGTATTATGGTACGTATTATCTTCATTAATTATAGTTTTTGTTGATTTTACGGTTTTACTTTTTATTATTATATCATATTGTCTTTGTTGAACTTAGATTTCTTGAATTGCAATTAATTGATGTTAAATAGATATGTATTTGATGATTATTTTAATCTCTGACTGTCTTATATATGAGTAATAATTTCCTATTATTAAAATAGATATAATTTTTTTTTCTTTCCATAGAATTTTGAAAATTCTTATTAAAAAAAACTAATAACATTTTTCCTTATTCTTCAAGAAAATTTTGAGATTTTCAAATAAAACAAATAATAATAAACATTCTGATACTTCTATTATTCTATTTTTCTCCCCATCATCTATTGTAAATAGCACGTACAATCATAGACAATGAAGTTACTACTGTGGATAATAGACCTGCTCTAGAATAGCCTCATAGTGATGATGAATGTGCAGAACAGGCTACTGTCTGCCATTTGTCATAACAATGTCTTCTTTTATTGTTCGTGGAATTCATATGCAACTAACCTTTTTATTTAGCATCTGGCAACTCATCAACCAATTCATAACTGTATAGCGTCAGTATTTCACAATTACTGAAACAAATGATAGTTTAGGAGTGACTTAGGAATGAATAGCATACGCTATTACAGTACACAGAATAGGGAAGTAACTACACAGTACACAGAATAGGGAAGTAACTACACAGTACACAGAATAGGGGAGTAACTACACAGTACACAGAATAGGGAAGTAACTACACAGTACACAGAATAGGGAAGTAACTACACAGTACACAGAATAGGGAAGTAACTACACAGTACACAGAATAGGGAAGTAACTACACAGTACACAGAATAGGGAAGTAACTACACAGTACACAGAAAAGGGGAGTAACTACACAGTACACAGAATAGGGAAGTAACTACACAGTACACAGAATAGGGAAGTAACTACACAGTACACAGAATAGGGAAGTAACTACACAGTACACAGAATAGGGAAGTAACTACACAGTACACAGAATAGGGGAGTAACTACACAGTACCCAGAATAGGGAAGTAACTACACAGTACACAGAATAGGGAAGTAACTAAACAGTACACAGAATAGGGAAGTAACTACACAGTACACAGAATAGGGAAGTAACTACACAGTACACAGAATAGGGGAGTAACTACACAGTACACAGAATAGGGAAGTAACTACACAGTACACAGAAAAGGGGAGTAACTACACAGTACATAGAATAGGGAAGTAACTACACAGTACACAGAATAGGGAAGTAACTACACAGTACACAGAATAGGGAGGTAACTACACAGTACACAGAATAGGGAAGTAACTACACAGTACACAGAAAAGGGGAGTAACTACACAGTACCCAGAATAGGGAAGTAACTACACAGTACACAGAATAGGGAAGTAACTACACAGTACACAGAATAGGGAAGTAACTACACAGTACACAGAATAGGGAAGTAACTACACAGTACACAGAATAGGGAAGTAACTACACAGTACACAGAATAGGGAAGTAACTACACAGTACACAGAATAGGGAACTAAAAACAATTTTATATTTCGGTTCTGTATATGTGGAAAAGCATTGTAATAACTATAGAATTAAAAGAAAGATTATCTAATCAATCTCTGACGTCACAGGTTGACATTTCGTAAATAATTACCATGCAATGTTTTTACTTCCCTGTAGTCTGTGGCTCCAATAAATCATAACACCTAAAAGGGGCAGTGCGGCACTTTTTTTCACCGTCACTTTGTCACTCAGCTCATGTTATTTTTTGCCATGTCCCAGTGACAAATTCACTATACTCGTCTGATGTTCATGATGTTGAAGGTGATTGCTCTGTATCTAGATACAGTTGCATCTAGACTACACACACAATGGTGAGAAAAGAATACGATTGTAGTGTGTAGAACATATGGGCGTCATAGATTAGAGGTCTATTTCGGTAAAATGGCGAAGAAAAGCATTAAAAGTTCTTCAGGGTGGGCAGAAGTGAGGTACTTTCTTTTAACAGGTATTGCTATTTTGATGATTTATTAATGCTAAATTTAAATGCAAAATTTAAAATACGTCAAAAGAGTTGAATTTAAAATAATAATTTTGTTTTTTAAATCCATATAGGTTTAAAGATGGCTTACTTATGGCCCACCTAGAATTACAACCTAGATAAATTTCTAGGACAGTTTTTTACATTGAAACTAATTTTAACTCTTTTGAAAGTGAATGCATTTATTGTAAAGATTTTCTTAAACCTTCAACTAGTAGCAGTTAATCTTCTTCACCACTAGTAGCTACCAATCAACTAGTAGCAGTTAATCTTCTTCACCACTAGTACCTACCAATCAACTAGTAGCAGTTAATCTTCTTCACCACTAGTAGCTACCAAACAACTAGTAGCAGTTAATCTTCTTCACCACTAGTAGCTACCAAACAACTAGTAGCAGTTAATCTACTTCACCACTAGTCCCTACCAAACAACTAGTAGCAGTTAATCTTCTTCACCACTAGTAGCTACCAATCAACTAGTAGCAGTTAATCTTCTTCACCACTAGTAGCTACCAAACAACTAGTACCAGTTAATCTTCTTCACCACTAGTCCCTACCAAACAACTAGTAGCAGTTAATCTTCTTCACCACTAGTAGCTACCAAACAACTAGTAGCAGTTAATCTTCTTCACCACTAGTAGCTACCAATCAACTAGTAGCAGTTAATCTTCTTCACCACTAGTAGCTACCAATCAACTAGTAGCAGTAAATCTTCTTCACCACTAGTAGCTACCAAACAACTAGTAGCAGTTAATCTTCTTCACCACTAGTCCCTACCAAACAACTAGTAGCAGTTAATCTTCTTCACCACTAGTAGCTACCAATCAACTAGTAGCAGTTAATCTTCTTCACCACTAGTACCTACCAATCAACTAGTAGCAGTTAATCTTCTTCACCACTAGTCCCTACCAATCAACTAGTAGCAGTTAATCTTCTTCACCACTAGTAGCTACCAATCAACTAGTAGCAGTTAATCTACTTCACCACTAGTAGCTACCAATCAACTAGTAGCAGTTAATCTTCTTCACCACTAGTAGCTACCAATCAACTAGTAGCAGTTAATCTTCTTCACCACTAGTAGCTACCAATCAACTAGTAGCAGTTAATCTTCTTCACCACTAGTAGCTACCAATCAACTAGTAGCAGTTAATCTTCTTCACCACTAGTAGCTACCAATCAACTAGTAGCAGTTAATCTTCTTCACCACTAGTAGCTACCAATCAACTAGTAGCAGTAAATCTTCTTCACCACTAGTAGCTACCAAACAACTAGTACCAGTTAATCTTCTTCACCACTAGTCCCTACCAAACAACTAGTAGCAGTTAATCTTCTTCACCACTAGTAGCTACCAATCAACTAGTAGCAGTTAATCTTCTTCACCACTAGTCCCTACCAAACAACTAGTAGCAGTTAATCTTCTTCACCACTAGTAGCTACCAAACAACTAGTAGCAGTTAATCTTCTTCACCACTAGTAGCTACCAATCAACTAGTAGCAGTTAATCTTCTTCACCACTAGTAGCTACCAATCAACTAGTAGCAGTAAATCTTCTTCACCACTAGTAGCTACCAAACAACTAGTAGCAGTTAATCTTCTTCACCACTAGTCCCTACCAAACAACTAGTAGCAGTTAATCTTCTTCACCACTAGTAGCTACCAATCAACTAGTAGCAGTTAATCTTCTTCACCACTAGTACCTACCAATCAACTAGTAGCAGTTAATCTTCTTCACCACTAGTCCCTACCAATCAACTAGTAGCAGTTAATCTTCTTCACCACTAGTAGCTACCAATCAACTAGTAGCAGTTAATCTACTTCACCACTAGTAGCTACCAATCAACTAGTAGCAGTTAATCTACTTCACCACTAGTAGCTACCAATCAACTAGTAGCAGTTAATCTTCTTCACCACTAGTAGCTACCAATCAACTAGTAGCAGTTAATCTTCTTCACCACTAGTCCCTACCAAACAACTAGTAGCAGTTAATCTTCTTCACCACTAGTACCTACCAAACAACTAGTAGCAGTTAATCTTCTCCACTAGTACCTACCAAACAACTAGTAGCAGTTAATCTTCTTCACCACTAGTACCTACCAATAAACTAGTAGCAGTTAATCTTCTTCACCACTAGCTACCAATCAACTAGTAGCAGATAATCTTCTCCACTAGTACCTACCAATCAACTAGTAGCAGATAATTTTCTCCACTAGTACCTATCAATCAACTAGTTCCTGTCACTAGACAGTTTGCAGACAGACACTTTGGCGGACGATTTACTTAGAAATCACTTGACGGAGACTATATACATAATAGAGCAAAGATTTATTATATTCTCTTGTACAGTCTAAATTGGTAATCTAATTTAATAGATCTAAGAAGATGTTTTTTTCTAATGAAGATGTTTATTCTAATGAAGATGTTTATTCTAATGAAGATGTTTATTCTAATGAAGATGTTTATTCTAATGAAGATGTTTATTCTAATGAAGATGTTTATTCCAATGAAGATGTTTATTATTTTAATGTAATCTCTATCACTGATACAATTTTGTAGCAAATGACGTTGTCTCTGATATATTTTCGGATTGTCAAATATTCATCTTTTAACGTTGAACTAAATTCACTAACTACTAAGCCGTAAAATAATTATCGGTAGTTTGTTTAACTGTAAATAAAATATCACAATTTCAAACATTACATCTGGATTGGTTGTCGTTAATGTCCGACGGTAGACTATAAACAATTCAAATGTATAATAAATTACAATTATCAGTTCGTCTGATCGTGTATGACCGTTGTAGACAGGTAGATGATATTTTCAATCATCGGTAATTATAATCGTCGATCGTTTGGCAACGATAAGCGATTTTAATTGCTTGATTGAAAATTTAGTCATTATTTATTGAAACAATTTATGCAATATTCTTCTTCATAAGGTAGTACATTTGGTCTAATAACTAATGTAACTGCTAGTACAAAGTAACTCATAACTTATATTATATCAGGTCTAATAACTAATGTAACTGCTGGTACACCGTTTCTTCTACCTTCACGTCCCATCTGTAGCTAATTAAACACTTTTTCCTGCCGTTTACTGTGAATAATTACGCAAGAATTTTCTCGCTATTTTATTGTTTTATTCATTGAATGAGAGAACTAATTAATTTTCTCATTGAATCAAAAAGAAAGCTTGTAGAATATTAAAATAAGAGGCGGAGAGAGGCTATAGCAATTTGTTATTCTTTCATTTTCTGAGTGAGATGGATGGGACGCTAAAAGTTAATTGCACTATTTAATTCTCTCCATTAAATCATCCATTACTAATTTAATCGATAGTGAATTCTTTGTGTGATAAAACAATTGTTATTTTCAAGAGAATAATTCCTTTATTATTCACGCTAGTTGAGAATAGTAAATTCTTAATGTTAATCCATTGAATATTCAATTATTTTAATTGGTTTAGGTTTTTATTTAAGTCAAGTACGTATTATCAATGCATATGTACTGATTAAACTAATTTATTTCTAATTATCAAAAGTCAAAACTATGATTATTTTAAATTATTATGATTGTGATTAATTAATAAGACTACAGGTTATTATTCTTCTCTTTGTTATTATTATTAACTTCCGACAAGAACCCGAATTTGTATTTCTAACGAAAGTAGTCAAAATAATTACTCTGAATTTTTTTTTAATAGTTCTAAAAAGTAGTCGTAGAGTCGCAAATAGTAGTCGTAGAGTTGCAAATAGTAGTCGTATAGTCGCAAATAGTAGTCGTATAGTCGCAAATAGTAGTCGTATAGTCGCGAATAGTAGTCGTATAGTCGCAAACAGTAGTCGTATAGTCGCGAACAGTAGTCGTATAGTCGCGAACAGTAGTCGTATAGTCGCAAACAGTAGTCGTATAGTCGCGAACAGTAGTCGTATAGTCGCAAACAGAAGTCGTATAGTCGCAAATAGTAGTCGTAGAGTCGCAAATAGTAGTCGTATAGTCGCAAATAGTAGTCGTATAGTCGCAAATAGTAGTCTTAGAGTCGCAAATAGTAGTCGTAGAGTCGCAAATAGTAGTCGTATAGTCGCGAATAGTAGTCGTATAGTCGCAAATAGTAGTCGTATAGTCGCGAACAGTAGTCGTATAGTCGCAAATAGTAGTCGTATAGTTGCAAATAGTAGTCGTAGAGTTGCAAATAGTAGTCGTAGAGTTGCAAATAGTAGTCGTACTCATGGTATCATAGATACTCATGGTATCATAGATACTCATGGTATCATAGATACTCATGGTATCATAGATACTCATGGTATCATAGATACTCATGGTATCATAGATACTCATGGTATCATAGATACTCATGGTATCATAGATACTCATGGTATCATAGATACTCATGGTATCATAGATACTCATGGTATCATAGATACTCATGGTATCATAGATACTCATGGTATCATAGATACTCATGGTATCATAGATACTCATGGTATCATAGATACTCATGGTATCATAGATACTCATAGTATCATAGATACTCATGGTATCATAGATACTCATGGTATCATAGATACACATGATATCATAGATACTCATGGTATCATAGATACTCATGGTATCATAGATACTCATGGTATCATAGATACTCATGGTATCATAGATACTCATGGTATCATAGATACTCATGGTATCATAGATACTCATGGTATCATATAGATACTCATGGTATCATAGATACTCATGGTATCATAGATACTCATGGTATCATAGATACTCATGGTATCATAGATACTCATGGTATCATAGATACTCATGATATCATAGATACTCATGATATCATAGATACTCAAGGTATCATAGATACAATCTTTCTCATCAGTATTTCACAGTCACAGACGGTCTTCTCTTCATCTTCTATTGTGTATAGTTTTCTATCTCACACAGTGACAGTTTCCATTAAAGTCAACCCATTTGTTTGTCATATTTTAAAAGCTACTTTGCAGCTTTTACGTTTATTCAACAAAATTATAAACAAGGATATATTATATGGAGCTGAAAGCTATGTTTTAAATATCTTCCATCCGTGACTGCAGTCACTGATGCTTGTGTTCATTTTCGTCACATTCCTTATTAAGTGACTGCTTCACGGAGTAGCTATTATGCATTCAAGATCTTTGTCAAAGACTGTTGGTATAGATGCTTTTAGTTTTGAAGCCATTTTCCTTTCTGACTGCTTCTTTAACTCCCTTGTATTTAATTTCTATTAACAACAGGGATAGAGCATTGAACCCAAAGCAGAGGTTAAACTCCTAACTAAATATTTTTTTTAACTTTAGTAGGTCATGTTCTTCCTCTCATCGAAAGGCATTGCTCCAACTGTTTTAGTTGCCTGTCTTTTCTATTGTTTTTCGCTAGGAAAAGATTAAGGGAGTCTTAGGTGTTTTTTGTAGTAAATACAATTCTCTGTCACATGGTTAATTACTAGCGATGTCAGTTAATTATTTTCCTTTGGGCAAAGCGTTGCCATTTGTTTCATCGGCTGACTTGCCATTGCTTACAGTGGAAATTATTTAATGTTATTAGTCTCTTTAATTCTTTTATCAACAGTCAATCGATTTCTCAAACACTTATTGAATTCACAGAAGACGTCTAATTTTTAGATTGATTAGTATGATTAATTCTAATTAAATTAAATTGATCTTTGTCCTATTAATTATATCAATTAGTCGCTCCAATAAATGAGTATTCGTTTCATCAACGTTCTATTATATCAATTCGTTCTATTTGTTCTAATACATGATGTATTCTTAATTCGCTTGAACAATTGATTAATGGTGTACCCTGGTTCTATCGTTGCAATCAATTCCCTCTTCGTTCCACCGCGTTCCAATCACTGTTCCGTCCCATCTCGGTGCCTAGGTACGATCTGCTAAATAAAGATGGGGCACTGTCTGGAAAGATGCCAGCAACGTTTGTAAGGTCAGGATGGTGATGGAGAGAGAAATGGAGAGAGAGATGGAGAGAGGATGATAGAGTGGAAGAGATAGAAGAAAGATAACCAAAGAAAATAACCAAATGTATGTTTCTTCAATCAATTGATCATCACAGGTTAAAATTCACAAACTGGCCAAAAAAATATAAAATTATTACCTAACAATCTAAGATAGGTTTTGAATTATCGGTCTGTTTCACATCTTCGGTATTGTATGAAAAAAACGATCTGACTATTATTATTTAATATTTATTGTATTGTTTTTCCCTATAGACTGAAGATGTGAAACCTACCGATAATTCATAACTTACCTAACAATCTAGCTGATTTCTCTCGTAAATTCTTTGTTCTAGGCAGTTTGTGGTAGTCTGATGAAGCTGTGCAAGGTTTAGAATTATGATAATGGGCTCTTTAGTGTTTTTACACTCTGAGAAGATGATTGATGAGGAGTGTGACCTACAAAAGAAACCTTATCAACACTGAAAAATGATGGTGTGTCTCTACCATGGCAAAAGGGAACAGTGATTACCCTTATCATTATGAAAAATGATTACCCTTATCATTATGAAAAATGATTACCCTTATCATTATGAAAAATGATTACCCTTATCATTATGAAAAATGATTACCCTTATCATTATGAAAAATGATTACCCTTATCATTATGAAAAATGATTACCCTTATCATTATGAAAAATGATTACCCTTATCATTATGAAAAATGGTTACCCTTATCATTATGAACAATGGTTACCCTTATCATTATAAACAATGATTACCCTTATCATTATGAACAATGATTACCCTTATCATTATAAACAATGATTGCCATTATCATTATAAAAAATGATTACCCTTATCATTATGAAAAATGATTACCCTTATCATTATGAAAAATGATTACCCTTATCATTATGAAAAATGATTACCCTTATCACTATGAAAAATGATTACCCTTATTATTATGAAAAATGATTATATCCCAATTATTAAAAAAACAAACCTAGTGCAGTTACTGAAAAAATCTCATTTGACATTAAAATTATCACTGTGTTAATTACCCTCTAAATTATCTTGTGTCAATATAATGATATGGAAAATAGAAAACGATTTATTGATAAGTCATCTTGAAAGGTTTTAAAAAGTTTCATGTACTTAAAATACTTTGAAAATATAAAATTGTATTCATTTAAGAAAACTGTAAGTAGAAAAAAGTACAATGGAAGGAAAGTGTATCGAATATTTTCCTGGTTTAATAATTTCACTTTTTAAACAAAATCAAATTTGTAAGATTTGAAAAATAATAGGAAATTAGTACAGTATCACAGTAACACTTTTCTCTGATAGTACATCATCACAGTGACTCTTTTCTCTGATAGTACATCATCACAGTGACTCTTTTCTCTGATAGTACATCATCACAGTGACTCTTTTCTCTGATAGTACATCATCACAGTGACTCTTTTCTCTGATAGTACATCATCACAGTGACTCTTTTCTCTGATAGTACATCATCACAGTGACTCTTTTCTCTGATAGTACATCATCACAGTGACTCTTTTCTCTGATAGTACATCATCACAGCGACTCTCTTCTCTGATAGTACATCATCACAGTGACTCTTTTCTCTGATAGTACATCATCACAGTGACTCTTTTCTCTGATAGTACATCATCACAGTGACTCTTTTCTCTGATAGTACATCATCACAGTGACTCTTTTCTCTGATAGTACATCATCACAGTGACTCTTTTCTCTGATAGTACATCATCACAGTGACTCTTTTCTCTGATAGTACATCATCACACTGACTCTTTTCTCTGATAGTACATCATCACAGCGACTCTTTTCTCTGATAGTACATCATCACAGTGACTCTTTTCTCTGATAGTACATCATCACAGTGACTCTTTTCTCTGATAGTACCTCATCACAGTGACTCTTTTCTCTGATAGTACATCATCACAGTGACTCTTTTCTCTGATAGTACATCATCACAGTGACTCTTTTCTCTGATAGTACATCATCACAGTGACTCTTTTCTCTGATAGTACATCATCACAGTGACTCTTTTCTCTGATAGTACATCATCACAGTGACTCTTTTCTCTGATAGTACATCATCACAGTGACTCTTTTCTCTGATAGTACATCATCACAGTGACTCTTTTCTCTGATAGTACATCATCACAGTGACTCTTTTCTCTGATAGTACATCATCACAGTGACTCTTTTCTCTGATAGGTGACTCTTTTCTCTGATAGTACATCATCACAGTGACTCTTTTCTCTGATAGTACATCATCACAGTGACTCTTTTCTCTGATAGTACATCATCACAGTGACTCTTACCTCTGATAGTACATCATCACAGTGACTCCTCACTTATAGTACAAAGTATATTCATTTATTACATTACAATACATTGGTTTAACAATTGGTTGTAATATTTCATATAATCAAATGAAGTATAATTGTTGTTTTATCAGAGCAAACTGTTACAAGATATCATAACTTATCTAAATAATACTGTGTAAATTTACATATTTTCGTTTATTGTATAATCAATATAGCCTAAGGGAAAATGGATTAACGGGTGAATGATTTCGCATCTTCTTGCATTTCCTCTAACAAATCATTAAGATGTTCGATAACATCTTCGTGTTTATTTATGTATTACAATATATTTAGATGTGAGTTAGACTTTATCTAACTCTAAATGAATGATTAGAAGTTGCCTCTAAGGTGTTAGACTCAGGTAAACTGGTTTAGTTGTCTTTGCCACTAGACTACTTAGGTTCGTATTCATTTTTTCTTTTTGGTGTTTATTTGATATTTACCCAGCGTCTGCAAAGGATCAGACAGGGGTACACCCTTGAAAAATGTAAATAAACTCTTCGAGGGTGGTTATTTTTGAAGAAAGAGAGAAATGGATAATTAAATGGTTCGCATAGAGTAAATATGAATAAATTAGATTTACTTGCTAGTACATCTGAAATTAATATAAATCTGATAATTTTACTAATTGAACTTTCCAAATGTTGAAAATTCATTATTCTTTCAATTTTGATCAAAATACGAATCATATATTAAATCATCATAACGTTATTCCACAACAATTGTTATAACTTCTCTATTGTGAATCTAGTGTCCTGAGTAATGAAGTAACCTCTATAGGGAACTAATTTTCTTTAGTCTACTATGAATGGACATCAGTTTTTAGAAAACTATTATTATGGCAGACTAAAGAAAATCTGTTCACTATTGACTATAGAGGCTACTTCCTCACTAAGGACACTATACATTCACTATAGAAGATATATTTAAATTATTTAACTGATACAGTTTTATCATTTTGTAAAAACATAACTACAGTACAGAGTACATTGCATTGAACATGATAACAACTATTTTGCACCATCTATTAAGTCGCAATTTATCATATGTCCAATTGTATGCAAGTCTTCCATATATACAACTCTAGAAGACGCATCAATCGTTGAAAATCGAGTGTTAAGTGATCGAAACCAATCTATTGGGCACACACTTGCAGTCATGAATAAATATGATGGTACTATCAATGCCGAATAAGTCACATCAAATAGGTCCTCATTTGCATCAATTTGTTCCGTATTAATGTGTCCCTATGGACCATCTCACCGTGTCCTCCATATTGGGACAAGAGTCAGGGTAATAAATTGTCAAAATTATCCCTAAGATTTCATTCACTATTTTTCTATTGTAGGAGAAGATGTAGTTATCAGTTTTCATTTTCTGCTATGTGTATTCATTCATTATATTCACTGTTTTATTTATATTTAAGATAATTATAGTTAGAACAATGACAAGGGAATCTTGAAACAATTATATATCATTTATCTCACTCCGACATCTCAATTGGAAGGCACATTTCAGTCCGTCAATGCTATTCAATTTACCAAGTGTTTTTCTTTCTTGTCCTTCTACCTACCTACCTACCTACCTACCTACCTACCTACCTACCACTCCCATATTCTCCTAGCTGGCTTAGCCTTGGTTAGATAGCGGCCGCTTCCAGTTTTTCAGCTACAGTTACCTTCTGATCTGGATGACGCGCAAAGCTTTGTTCTTTTGCTAGAATTTAGCCTTTGGAAACGACTGTACAGATCTAGATTTATTCCTAACTTGAATGATTGGGTCTAACCTGCCACTGGTACCTGTGTACGCGATAGTCCATTGGTAATTGCGACATGTTAACTCGTTAAGTATAATGATCAACAAGTGTAGGCAGCGCATTAGGTAGTACCTAGTAGATATTGCACTCAATTATCTTTTGTAAATAAGAAAAAAAAAAGTAATCATAGAAGTCTCAGTTGTGAAGAGATTGTTGAAATAAATATAGTTTCAAACTGCAGTTCTTTTCCTTTTTTTTTGTATATTAAATCTGTATTTTATAATAATAGGATTTATTTAATGTACAAAAATGATATACAATTTACAGTATATCATAAGAATGTAAAATTAGCAATAATCAGTGTCTAAAATACCTGTAAAATCTTATAAAATAATATAAATTTTTAATTTATGTGGCAACCATATATTATTGTGAAAAATTGAAGAAAAAAAACTATCATGGAACACCTATTTAAGTTCAATTTTAATGTACTGAAATGAAAAACTAAATTAATGATTCAAATCAAAAGTTATAATCAAATCAATTAATTCTAAATTATCTGATTGAACAGCGAATGACAAATAAATTACATTATTATATGCAGATTATTAAATACAAACATATTTCTCTACTGAATAAAATAGATCTTAATAGTACCATGAGTTGCAGTTATTTAACATCGTGTATATATAAAACGCAGTAAATATCCTATACATTACAGTGTCTATTTATCGCCTTAGTATTTATAGGTAAAATGTATGGGTGACTTTACAGAGATTATCTCTGCTAAGTGTTTGGGTTTATAGTGAGGCCTTATTATCAAGATATTATTTATAGGATTAAGCTCTTTAAGGAGATTTTACTATAAAATTCAAAGTTACTAGTGTCAACCATAAGGAAATTCACATGTGAAATTTATTTTAAGCTGTTTACACTACTTTCAATATTATTTAATTTAATAAATATTTGTAGAAAAATTATTGATTTGGTGAACGAATTATTTGAAGTCTATAGATTTTAAAATATATAATGTGTAATATAATAACGAATATTGTTTTATGGGTCTCGTCTAAATAAAAAGTTAATATCTACAATTTGACAATATTGAGAAAATAGTACATTTTTTAGGAAAATAGATGATAAACACAATTATTTTACAGTGATACTTTACAGTGATACTTTACAGTGATACTTTACAGTGATACTTTACAGTGATACTTTACAGTGATACTTTACGGCGATACTTTACAGTGATACTTTACAGTGATACTTTACAGTGATACTTTACAGTGATACTTTACAGTGATACTTTACGGCGATACTTTACAGTGATACTTTACAGTGATACTTTACAGTGATACTTTACAATGATACTTTACAGTGATTCTTTACAGTGATACTATACAGTGATATTGTATAGTGATACTTTACAGTGATACTTTACAGTGATACTTTACGGTTATACTTTACAGTGATACTTCACAGTGGTACTTTACAGTGATACTTCACAGTGATACTTTACAGTGATACTTTACAGTGATAATTTACAGTGATACTTTACAGTGATACTTTACAGTGATACTTTACAGTGATACTTTACAGTAATTCTTTACAGTGATACTTTACAGTGATACTTTACAGTTATACTTTACAGTGATACTTCGCAGTGATACTTTACAGTGATACTTTACAGTGATAATTTACAGTGATACTTTACAGTGATACTTTACACTGATACTTTACAGTGATACTTTACACTGATACTTTACAATGATACTTTACAGTGATACTTTACAGTGATACTTTACAGTACTACTTTACAGTGATACTTTACAGTGATACCTTACAGTGATACTTTACACTGATACTTTACAGTGATATTTTACAGAGATATTCAGATCTACATTCTCAACTGGAATACTATTTTTACTTCCTGGAATTTATTCCATAAATGATATTCCAGTGAAGTTGATCTTTCTTGTAGTGGAAGTAGTTGTTAAACGTGAAATATTGATTCAATTTAAAAATAGTAAATTAACTAATAACTTTAACTCGTTTCACGCTTGGAAAAATGTAAGAAAGAATTTAAAAAGACTTAAAAGTTCTTAATTTTATACAGATTGATATTTGTTTTAATAGAAATAAAAATATAAAAAGTTGATGTAAAATATACATTTAATTTAATTTTTTTTAATATAAATATTTTATACAACCGTGTGAAAAATTCCTTCAATAATAATTTTTATTGTCAAATATAATTTTCAAAGTAAAATTTTATCATCATTTAATTAAGATATAATTAAAAAAAAATATTATCCATACATATGAAGGTAGTAAATATAATCACGAACAGTTTTATAAGATACGCTGTCTTTTCGAAAAATATTAGTGTTGTTGAATAGTACATCGGTAGTTTCTTAACATGTCATTAAATTTAAATATCTTGGATAATTAAAGACAACTTTTCAATTAATCAATCTCTTTAATTATATTTGACGTCAATCATGCTGCAGGCTAGATTCAAATATGTGAAAAAAATATAAACAATGCGATTTGATTCATTCTATCATGTTCTCTAGTGCAAAAAGAATGTAGCTTGATTTTAATCAAAATAAAAACATGTTAAATGCATACATTAATATGGACCTTGAAAATAAATATCATTAACCATTAAACTAGTAAAGCTACTAAACTGCAAATAATCATTCTTCGGATTAGCAACAATAAATCCCACCTTAATTTACTCTGTATACCTTTGAAAATATAAAGTCATAAATAGTGAAGAGACGAAGTGAACTGCATTGTATGTAGTGCTGTTTACTGTATAATGTATATACTGCAGTGTTGGTGCTTTTTGTTAGAAATATAAACTTATATTATCAATAACATTTAATTTTAATTTATATATTCATTATAACTTACTTATTATAAGAATCGTTAGAGTAATTTGACCATATCTTTAATTTTATAAAAAATATTTAATAGTTATAATTATTTCAAATAATATTGTTATCAGTAAATTTATTCAATTGTTATAATAATTATACCCCGTAGGAAAATTTTATCTATTCAGGTAATTACGACGGTAAATAATATAATCGTATTTTATTTATTTAAACAAAAAAATACCCTCAAAAAATAATATAGAAATAGGGCAATTTCAGTATCATACAACACAGTAGTTCTTGCTTATGCAGGCTTAAATAAACTCTATATACGTTTTCGGTTCATTTTTAATTAAGTTAGACCCTAGATAAAAAAATAAACATATTATGAATTAATTGATTTTATGACATATTACTAAAATCGTACCTTCGGACAAAATCGTAGCGAATGTTTGGTGACTGACGATACACTAGGAACCCATTTTTAAATTTACGATAAAATGCGATTTTGTATTCGTATGGAATATAGATAGATGATTTTATCAGTATAAATTAAAAAGTTGACGATATGGTGATTAAATTACCAATTTGGTATACTAAATATAAATGTTTTAATCGAAATAAAATATTCACTTACAGTATAATTATTAACAAAGAAAAATTTTACCAGACGAAAACTATTATAATTATTATATATTGTTAGATCGACAATTGGGCCAACAGCAATTGGGCCTATGACAATTGGGCCCACCGAAAAATGGGCCTACGACAATTGGGCCCATCGAAAATTGGGCCTACGACAATTGGACCCAATGAAAATTGGGCCTACGACAATTGGACCCAATGAAAATTGGGCCTACGACAATTGGGCCCGCCGAAAATTTGGCCTACGACAATTGGACAGCAGAAAAATTGTGACATAACACAATAAAGAAGTGTTAGTTTATTAGTAAAGTAGCAATGGTTTTTCAATTAAATTACTACAGTAGACTATGACAAAAAACGCACTCTAATACATCACGAAGAATTTGAATTCTGCTTTTGTTAATAAAAGAAATGCACACATGCATAATATTTAACTTTTACCGAAACTTAATCACGGTTTGACGACTGTTGAAATGACCTGAATTGCCTGCATATACTTCCCATTATTAGTACAATCTTTATTTTCAGTATTTATACGTCTAAAGTTATTTTCAACTTGTTTTTGCTCTAGTTATATTATATTTATAAATATAAAAAATCGACCTGTGCATCGTTCTGTGCCACCCTTAAATCAAAGTGTTCCGAGGCAGATCTTTCATGACTCAGTTGTAGACACTCCAGTCACCTGGTTTGAAAAGAGCATTTCAGTTATTTATTCTGAAGGGTCATCCTATCATCAAAATAAACCTTAATAAAGCATTAAGCAAAAGTTAAACATTATGTACGCATTGATTTTATAAAAAGGCAAGACCAGGATTTTTAGAGTTGTTGCAAAGTTCCTTATTAGTAGAGTCTATGGTATTAAACTAATTAAAGATAATTGCTACTGTCACAAATTTTTTATGGGGTCAATTGTCTTGTGGCCTGATTGTCGGAGAGACGAATTGTTGAGGCCCAATAATTATTGTCGGTGGTCCATTATAAATATGGATCGCTCAAAGTACTACCATGGGCCTACTGGTATTGGTATATTTTTTGCAGATAGTACAGGGATTTAATTCATAATCTTCACATGAATGAGCATAATGAATTGAATTTACAATGCTTATATCAATAAATATAGTAGCATAAATTATATGTTAAAAACTGATAATTTATCTTATATTTTTATGATCAATTTATAATATTCTTTTACTTGCAGGTTTGATAAATAAAGATATTCTGGAAAAATTTGATACTTTAAATAAATAATTGAAATTCAAAGATTTGAACAATATTTTTTTTGCATGTGAAGATATATTAAATATTGAAAAACGATAATATTTTATCAAATTACAGATGAGAATATTTTTCGTATATTATCATTGAAATATTAAATTAAGATGTATGCATTAATTTTTTCAAAAAATCGTGTTAAATGATATAAATTTGATATTTATGCTTTGTTTCTTTTATTTTATTGATATCACGTACATTTGCTCAAAAAACATATACCCAATTAATTTGAATATGTTCCTTTAATGATAATAAGAATATTATTTCATTTACATGAAATAAAATTCCAGTTAATTTTTTATATTATTAGTTTTACGAAATCTACATATGAAATATGTTCTTTTTTACATATATCATTTAAGGAGACTTCAATGCGTATAAAATAGCTATCCTTCTGACATTTTCTTCTGAAATAATTAAGTGAGATTTTTTCCTTAATATTTTATTGAAAGGAAGAAGAAATAAGTAATGTTTAACCTTTTCTATCATGAAGCTTACCTCAGATAAAAAAAAAATTAAATTAAAAAAAATTATCGTCAAAATAAACAGGTATCTTCATTTTCTGTATCAATTTAAATTTTTTATTATATACAAAATAATACTTATATCATTTTATATATGCATCTACTAAAGTGGTTATTATAGAATTTGAAACATTTAATGTTTGTATAATACTTAGGAGAATTATAATTAATATATTAAAACAGTCAGAGAAAACTCAATTGGAGATGACATAAAAATTATTTTAGAGCCCAACTTAATATTGGGCTTTCCGCAAACACAGACATACAGCTTTTATTTGACTGATACAACTCTCTTTAGAATGTAGTATTTCTCTTGACCAGTTACATATTTACCTTGACTAGTTACATATTTCCCTTGACTAGTTACATATTTCCCTTGACTAGTTACATATTTCCCTTGACTAGTTACATACTTCCCTTGACTAGTTACATATTTCTATTGACTAAGTAAGTATATCTCCTGCCTAAATTTATTTGTTTGGCTAATATAAAATGGCTTATTAACTACATATATTCCTTATAATACATCATATTTTTTGACTAAGTTAATTTCTTTGACTAATTAAATTTGATCTCTTGGCTAATTGTATTCCCTTGACTAGTCTCTCAAATTAGTCTATTTCGTTTAGACTAATACATTTCTCTTGACTAAATTATTTTGTTGGGCTGATAAATATTTCTTGACTTGGTTTATTTCTTGACTGATACAATTCTTTTTAAATAAATTTGCAATGGTAATTTCCCTTTTAATTTACTACCAGTTTATTAATTTCTTTTTCACAATAAATCAATTTCTCTTGACTAAATAAATTAATCATATCCAGTAATGTCTTGCCTAATTTTCTTGGCTGTTTTCTCACTTAGACTCACCATATGGTAAGTCAAGGAAGTAAGTCAATCAATCAGGTCCCGTTTGAACGGCAGCGCCTCTAACGGAGAATATTGAAACAGTTCATCATTTACTGTTTCGAACTAATGTGATATAGTGAATAAATTTGCATAATACATGTATTACTGTTACACTTTATGATGTTAATAATTTGCGTGTGTGTATACCGTTATGTATTTAGTAATATACACTATTATTTTTTGTATTGTAAATTTTTAAAGCAAAGTATTTCAAGTAATATTGTATTTTATTGAAAAATGATTGCATTTAGATATAGTATATTTAGCGTATCATGTGACTGAAATTATTATATATTTTGATATTAGGAAATATTAATTGATTAAACATTTTCAAACACTGCATTTTTCAAAAAAACACTGAAACTTAAAAATCTTAACATTTTAGAAAAAAATGCTATTTATTCGATATTTAATAGCAATATATATTTAGCATTAAATATTTAAGTTACCTATCAAATAGGACTGACTATACATTTTTTTTGATAAATTTTTGCTCTCCAGATTTTGATATTTTTCTGTTATTCTGAATTCTGTTATAAAAATATCTAATTACACGTCAAAATTATGGGTTAGGCTTTTATAAAATGACCCGGATTTTTTAAATAATACTTTCATGATTTTTATTTTATCCCTGAATATTTTTCAAATTGTGGTTTTCTATTTTTCTATTGATACTTTTAAAACCCGTATGATTTTAATTCTACTTTTTTTAATACGGATTTTTTCGTATCCCGTTTTATTGTAATCTAGGTTTTTGTTTTCCGTATATTTTGTTAACGGGGCTGTTTCAATTTATCCGAATTTTTTATATCTGGAATTTTGTTAACCTGACAATAATTTATTTCAAATAATTAAATCGTATATTAAATGATAAAGCGTGACATTTTTCTTTCAACCAACCAACCAACGAACCAACGAACAGACAACTACACACTGCTTATTAGTATACAAAGTGAAAATACGTAGTCACTTGCATATAAACATCAAAAATTCCTTAACTAATGAATGTTATACAATTAGATTTTGTGATATTGAAAATTCCTTTTGATCGATAAATCGCTTGTTTGCGAGCAAACTGTTATAACTTCAAAAAAGCTATTTTTCAGGAGAGGCATTTTAGTACTTGTAATGTACGTCTATTGTTAGGACATTTAGCCTTTCCAGCGGTACATTTTTGAGTTACAATGATGATTTTTTTACCATAATGATCAGCATTTTATGATTTATATGTCTAAATGGATAACTCTAAAATACATGTTTTTGTGTTTATGACGTTGTTGTTGCAAACAAGCGAAATATCCTTAACTTTGTATAGCTTCAATAAACAAGTACTGTACTTCAGTATTTTTGATAATTGTTATTAATCAACTACGGATTACAAAGTGTCCTTAAAACTATTCTCTATTATTCATTTTTTTAATAGAAAGTTTACAGCAGTTTCCCTTTCACAAGAATAGGCTCCACCATCTGCTACGATTGGTTAATTCTATCTTATTAGGAACTATTAGACTAATAGGCAACTAACGATGCCTAATGTCGCCACTAATGTTGACAAACGCAACCACGGGTAATCAATGGAAGGAAAAAAGTGAAACCACTGTGAGCACTGTGTGTTTTACCTTGGTAGAAAGTTATGGTGGGGCCAGAGAAGATTATATGGTGTCCCCTCTTAATCTTCTATGAATCTACCATAATAATGAAATACATAAAGGCTTACAATTAATCAACATTATAATATTCTTGATTAAATATAGTATAATTATTCTACAGTTTTTCCTATTTAACTTTATAATAAGTTGTAGGTACATGGGTCGAGTTGAAAATATAACCATCTTAAATCTAATCAAAAGCATTCTGCTCTGAAAGTACACAATCTTTAAAATGGTTACTTCAAGGGTCATCCAATGCATGTTTTTTATCAACACCAATAGTTCATATCACAACACACAATCTCTACTAACCTTCTCTCTATACTCAACCAACCCTCACAATTACCATAGTAATAAACTTGTTCTGCCACAACCGATCAATCTGATGCTCTGATGTTGATTAAATTAGCCTAGTGATCGAGATCGTGATGCTGGGAGACAGTGATGCATCCACTTTCATTAGGGATGGTGAATGTGTGTACCAATATGTATATTGTATGTACTTTTCTCTCCATCTATTGTATGTACTTTTCTCTCCATATATTGTATGTACTTTTCTCTCCATCTTTTGTATGTTCAAGCCATGTAATTTCTGTAAAATGTTGGTAAACCCTTCTATCGTATACTTTCATTAAGTAAAAATTGAATGAACAGAATTGCTAATGAATTGGTAATTAAATAAAATTAAGACAAGGTACAAGATAACAATTAATACCCTGTAAAAGTTTAGATATTGTAGAGTGTACATTTACAGTGTCTCAACTTTTATAGGGTTTTAATTGTAACTGTAGATGATGAGGCCTGTAGACACTGTAGATGATGAGGCCTGTAGACACTGTAGATGATGAGGTCTGTATAACTGTAGATGATGAGGCCTTTAGACACTGTAGATGATGAGGCCTGTAGACATTGTAGATGATGAGGCCTGTAGACACTGTAGATGATGAGGCCTGTAGACATTGTAGTTGATGAGGCCTGTAGACACTGTAGATGATGAGGCCTGTAGACACTGTAGATGATGAGGCCTGTAGACACTGTAGATGATGAGGCCTGTAGACACTGTAGATGATGAGGCCTGTAGACACTGTAGATGATGAGACCTGTAGCCACTGTAGATGATGAGGCCTGTAGACACTGTAGATGATGAGGCCTGTAGACACTGTAGATGATGAGGCCTGTAGACACTGTAGATGATGAGACCTGTAGCCACTGTAGATAATGAGGCCTGTAGACACTGTAGATGATGAGGCCTTTAGACACTGTAGATGATGAGGCCTGTAGACATTGTAGATGATGAGGCCTGTAGACACTGTAGATGATGAGGCCTGTAGACACTGTAGATGATGAGGCCTGTAGACACTGTAGATGATGAGGCCTGTCGACACTGTAGATGATGAGGCCTGTAGACACTGTAGATGATGAGGCCTGTAGATACTGTAGATAATGAGGCCAGTAGACACTGTAGATGATAAGGCCTGTAGACACTGTAGATGATGAGGCCTGTAGACACTGTAGATGATGAGGCCTGTAGACACTGTAGATGATGAGGCCTGTAGACTCTGTAGATGATGAGACCTGTAGACACTGTAGATAATGAGGCCTGTAGACACTGTAGATGATGAGGCCTGTAGACACTGTAGATAATGAGGCCTGTAGACACTGTAGATGATGAGGCCTGTAGACACTGTAGATGATGAGGCCTGTAGAACTGTAGATGATGAGGCCTATAGACACTGTAGATGATGAGGCCTGTAGACACTGTAGATGATGAGGCCTGTAGACACTGTAGATGATGAGGCCTGTAGACACTGTATATGATGAGGCCTGTAGACACTGTAGATGATGAGGCCTGTAGACACTGTGGATGATGAGGCCTGTAGACACTGTAGATGATGAGGCCTGTAGACACTGTAGATGATGAGGCCTGTAGACACTGTAGATGATGAGGCCTGTAGACACTGTAGATGATGAGGCCTGTAGACACTGTAGATGATGAGGCCTGTAGACACTGTAGATGATGAGGCCTGTAGACACTGTAGATGATGAGGCCTGTAGACACTGTAGATGATGAGGCCTGTAGACACTGTAGATGATGAGGCCTGTAGACACTGTAGATGATGAGGCCTGTAGACACTGTAGATGATGAGGTCTGTAGACACTGTAGATAATGAGGCCTGGTGACATTGTTGATAATGAGGCCTGTAGACACTGTAGATGATGAGGCCTGTAGACACTGTAGATGATGAGGCCTGTAGATACCGCAGATGATGAGGCCTGTAGACATTGTAGATAATGAGGCCTGGTGACATTGTTCATGATGAGGCCTGTAGACACTGTAGATGATGAGGCCTGTAGACACTGTATATGATGAGGCCTGTAGATACTGCAGATGATGAGGCCTGTTGACATTGTAGATGATGAGGCCTGTAGACACTGAAGATGATAAGGCCTGTAGATACTGCAGATGATGAGGCCTGTAGACATTGTAGATGATGAGGCCTGTAGATACTGTAGATGATGAGGCCTGTAGACACTGTAGATGATGAGGCCTGTAGACACTGTAGATGATGAGGCCTGTAGACACTGTAGATGATGAGGTCTGTAGACACTGTAGATAATGAGGCCTGGTGACATTGTTGATGATGAGGCCTGTAGACACTGTAGATGATGAGGCCTGTAGACACTGTATATGATGAGGCCTGTAGACACTGTAGATGATGAGGCCTGTAGACACTGTAGATGATGAGGCCTGCAGACACTGTAGATGATGAGGCCTGTAGACATTGTAGATGATGAGGCCTGTAGATACTGTAGATGATGAGGCCTGTAGACACTGTAGATGATGAGGCCTGTAGACACTGTAGATGATGAGGCCTGTAGACACTGTAGATGATGAGGTCTGTAGACACTGTAGATAATGAGGCCTGGTGACATTGTTGATGATGAGACCTGTAGACACTGTAGATGATGAGGCCTGTAGACACTGTATATGATGAGGCCTGTAGACACTGTAGATGATGAGGCCTGTAGACACTGTAGATGATGAGGCCTGCAGACACTGTAGATGATGAGGCCTGTAGACACTGTAGATGATGAGGCCTGTAGACACTGTAGATGATGAGGCCTGCAGACACTGTAGATGATGAGGCCTGTAGACACTGTAGATGATGAGCCTGTAGACACTGTAGATGATGAGGGCCTGTAGACACTGTAGATGATGAGGCCTGTAGATACTGTAGATAATGACGCCTGTAGACACTGTAGATGATAAAGCCTGTAGACACTGTAGATGATGAGGCCCGTAGACACTGTAGATGATGAGGCCTGTAGACACTGTAGATGATGAGGCCTGTAGACACTGTAGATGATGAGGCCTCGTAGAACTGTAGATGATGAGGGACTGTAACATAATCAGACTTATTAGTTTTCAATTTGATAATTAGCGTAATATTTTTATAATTTTTCAATAGTACGCCTAAATCACTTAATTAACCCTATGAAGCATATCACGGATTTTGTACGGCAAATAATCATCCCGTGAAGAAATCATTAACATTTAATAAATACTTAATAATAAGTATTTCTACCACCAAATAATCAACAATATATATCAATTATTCATAAATACAAGAAAGATTTAAGCAATAGTAGGTATGTGAATTGTAAATTACTACATAAATAACATAATTATTAATAAAGATATATAAAGTAGATTGTTTGTTGCTTCACAATCATTATTGTTTTTTTTTACAAATAATAATTCAGTTCCTTCCTATAAGATAATACTATAATGGTTTAATAATATTGTAATATATCCACTATAATTTTAAAACATTCATCAATGGTCTTTAGGTAAGTTCAAAGATCACGAGGACACCTAACAACAACAACAATAACAACAGTAATAAGAGGTGACTTTTCTAACTGGATTCTATTTTCAACTTTGATAAATAATGTCAAGTTATCTATGGACTGTGTACCTTCCTTATTTAGCTTAAAAAAAATGTTACGATGAGAGTAGTGATCATTTATTCACCACAAATGTAACAATGATTGTATTTATTTATTTATTAGGAAAAGGGTACAGTGATGTTAGATGTGTGATGAATGATGTGGAATTGAAGTTGAAGTTGCCAAAACATCTATTGGTAAATGTCAGTGAGTGAATGTTGATAACTGTATTATTTAATGTTTATTTAAACGCTGCTTAGGAATATAGACATGGTGGGCCATCAAAGATTTAGAAATGGGGTCCAATTCAATCTTTTGTGGCCGCAATATTTTTCTCTTTCGGTTATGACTTTAAATCTAATGATAAAGTTATTTTGAAAATTTCAAAACTACAATTATATTTCGAGCTACAATTTGTGAGATGCAATATCAATGGTAAAAAAATTATTTTGGATATGGTGTATAAAGAAATGTATACAGGTAAAGCTCGTACAACGGACAGTACATGCACAGGAAAAAGAGGTCGTTATACCGATCAATGGACGCTATGCGGTCTGATAATTCACTTCAGGTAGAGATATAAACTTTGTAAGTTTTATTTAATAGCATTTCAAAGTAACGTTTTCAGATAATTATAATTGAAATTTTACAGAAAATCTTATAAAATTTTCTGTACAAAATAACAATTTAGGTATAACTGTATGTCCACTTAAAGTACAATAGAATATTATTAAAAGAGTAATATTTATTAACTTCACTTACATATATTTACATCAATGTAGATGCAAACTAATATGCATAACATAATTAATGATCTTTAATTTAACTGAAGTCAATATATAAACTAATTGTTTCATTTGTGGATTCTTATTTTTGTGATTGGTCAAAAAAGAATCCAAAATAGAACAAAACATATCACATATTACTGTGTCTTCTACGACTGCACTGAATTTCTGATTGAATTTACTTGCAGAGTCTAACAATTCAGATTTTTTATTTCTATATAATTTTTCTAATGAAAAGAAAATATGTAGGAAAAGGGAGACTAAATCAAATTATTGAAAGTTTGATAAACAATATATTGAGTGTTGATTGTAAATTATACTACCTCTGAATATAATAAATAATAAATACATGAATTGATACTTGGTTGACGAATAAAAATTTTGTTAAACTATTTAATTTATAGAGGTCGTTGTTAGATATGCATGTCTTTTATAACGGACATTTTTTTGTCTTTTGTAATGGGTATCCGCTTTGAGATCGTCCGTTGTACGAGCTTTGCCTGTAGTTACTTCCTTTAAATCTCCCGATATTATTTCAAAGCTAGCGTTTTGTCATCAATCTTAGTAGGGAGGAGTGTCGAATCGAAGTAACATCGGAGCTGCAGGGAACTGTCAATTTTGATCTATGGCTTATTGCAGAACTCACACCTAGATTATATGCCTTGCCCCAGTATTGCTAACAACGTATTGATCTATTGGATTGATTTGTTTGGGGCAATTGAAGTTGAAGGAGAGATATTGAAGTTGAAGGATAGATATTGAAGTTAAAGGAGAGATATTGAAGTTAAGGGAGAGATATTGAAGTTGAAGGAGAGATATTGAAGTTAAAGGAGAGATATTGAAGTTAAATATTGAAGTTAAGGAGAGATATTGAAGTTGAAGTTAAGGGAGAGATATTGAAGTTAAGGGAGAGATATTGAAGTTGAAGGAGAGATATTGAATTGAAGATTGAAGAAGGAGAGATATTGAAGTTAAGGGAGAGATATTGAAGTTAAGGAGAGATATTGAAGTTAAGGAGAGATATTGAAGTTGAGGGAGAGATATTGAGTAAGGAGATATTGAAGTTGAGGGAGAGATATTGAAGTTAGAAGGAGATGATAATTGAAGTTGAAGGAGAGATATTGAAGTTGAATGAGAGATATTGAAGTTAAGGGAGAGATATTGAAGTTGAAGGAGAGATATTGAAGTTGAGGGAGAGATATTGAAGTTAAGGGAGAGATATTGAAGTTAAAGGAGAGATATTGAAGTTAAGGGAGAGATATTGAAGTTAAGGGAGAGATATTGAAGTTGAAGGAGAGATATTGAAGTTGAAGGAGAGATATTGAAGTTGAGGGAAAGATATTGAAGTTAAAGGAGAGATATTGAAGTTGTGGGAGAGATATTGAATTTAAAGGAGAGATATTGAAGTTAAGGGAGAGATATTGAAGTTAAGGGAGAGATATTGAAGTTGAAGGAGAGATATTGAAGTTAAAGGAGAGATATTGATGTTAAGGAGAGATATTGAAGTTAAGGGAGAGATATTGAAGTTAAGGGAGAGATATTGAAGTTGAGGGAGAGATATTGAAGTTAAGGAGAGATATTGAAGTTAAAGGAGAGATATTGATGAAAAGGAGAGATATTGAAGTTGAGGGAGAGATATTGAAGTTGAAGGAGAGATGTTGAAGTTGAGGGAGAGATATTGAAGTTAAGGGAGAGATATTAAAGTTAAAGGAGAGATATTGAAGTTGAGGGAGAGATATTGAAGTTGAAGGAGAGATATTGAAGTTGAGGGAGAGATATTGAAGTTGAAGGAGAAATATTGAAGTTGATGGACAGATATTGAAGTTAAGGAGAGATATTGAAGTTGAGGGAGAGATATTGAAGTTAAGGGAGAGATATTGAAGTTGAAGGAGAGATATTGAAGTTAAAGGAGAGATATTGAATTTAAAGGAGAGATATTGAAGTTAAGGGAGAGATATTGAAGTTAAAGGGAGATATTGAAGTTGAAGGAGAGATATTGAAGTTGAGGGAGAGATATTGAAGTTAAGGGAGAGATATTGAAGTTAAGGAGAGATATTGAAGTTGAGGGAGAGATATTGAAGTTGAAGGAGAGATATTGAAGTTGAGGGAGATATATTGAATTTAAAGGAGAGATATTGAAGTTAAGGGAGAGATATTGAAGTTAAGGGAGAGATATTGAAGTTGAAGGAGAGATATTGAAGTTTAAGGAGAGATATTGATGTTAAGGGAGAGATATTGAAGTTAAGGGAGAGATATTGAAGTTGAAGGAGAGATATTGAAGTTGAGGGAGATATATTGAATTTAAAGGAGAGTATTGAAGTTAAGGGAGAGATATTGAAGTTAAGGGAGAGATATTGAAGTTGAAGGAGAGATATTGAAGTTAAAGGAGAGATATTGATGTTAAGGGAGAGATATTGAAGTTAAGGGAGAGATATTTAAGTTAAGGGAGAGATATTGAAGTTGAGGGAGAGATATTGAAGTTAAGGGAGAGATATTGAAGTTAAAGGAGAGATATTGAAGTTAAAGGAGAGATATTGAAGTTGAGGGAGAGATATTGAAGTTGAAGGAGAGATATTGAAGTTGAGGGAGAGATATTGAAGTTAAGGGAGAGATATTGAAGTTAAAGGAGGGATATTGAAGTTGAGGGAGAGATATTGAAGTTGAAGGAGAGATATTTAAGTTGAGGGAGAGATATTGAAGTTAAAGGAGAGATATTGAAGTTGATGGACAGATATTGAAGGTAAAGGAGAGATATTGAAGTTGAGGGAGAAATATTGAAGTTAAGGGAGAGATATTGAAGTTGAAGGAGAGATATTGAAGTTAATGGAGAGATATTGAATTTAAAGGAGAGATATTGAAGTTAAGGGAGAGATATTGAAGTTAAAGGAGAGATATTGAAGTTGTAGGAGAGATATTGAAGTTGAGGGAGAGATATTGAAGTTGAAGGAGAGATATTGAAGTTGAAGGAGAGATATTGAAGTTGAGGGAGAGATATTGAAGTTAAAGGAGAGATATTGTAGTTGAAGGAGAGATATTGAAGTTAAAGGAGAGATATTGAAGTTAAGGGAGAGATATTGAAGTTAAGGGAGAGATATTGAAGTTAAAGGAGAGATATTGAAGTTAAGGGAGAGATATTGAAGTTAAAGGAGAGATATTGAAGTTAAAGGAGAGATATTGAAGTTGAGGGAGAGATATTGAAGTTGAAGGAGAGATATTGAAGTTAAGGGAGAGATATTGAAGTTGAAGGAGAGATATTGAAGTTAAAGGAGAGATATTGAATTTAAAAGAGAGATATTGAAGTTAAGGGAGAGATATTGAAGTTAAAGGAGAGATATTGAAGTTAAGGGAGAGATATTGAAGTTAAAAGAGAGATATTGAATTTATTTCAATAAAAATAAAGAAATAGTATGAATTTATTTTAAAAAATTAAAGAAATAATATGAATTTATTTTAAAAAAATAAAGAAATATTTTGAAATTAGTTCCAGTGATATATTAAATAATAATCTACAGAAAAGTTTTAATAAACAGGTGTGAATTAAATACTGACTTTAAAATTCATTGGTTTGATATTAATAAAATGCAATAATATAACTATTGAAATTTTCATTCGATTTATTTTTAGCACCAGTTAATGGAAATTTTCCCTACATTGCAGATGAAATTATTTTGTAGTCATAGAGGAATAAATGGCACCTTCTGAAATCCTCTCTAAATAATACACAATAGGATAAGCTGATACAGTGTCCTAAAATATTTAACAATTCTTTTTGAATATATGAATTATAAATAAATTTATTTTGTTCTTTATTATCTATAAACTGTTTTCCTAATGTTTTATTCCGACTGCTAGCTGATAAATGTACATGCATACATGCTTCACTCAAATTGTATGGATGTATTCTCGTGATTACGGTATCATTTACATTATTGGGATAATTGTTTATTGATCGAAAGAACTTGAGTACCCATACATGGGACATAGAAAATAAACATTCATTTATTTTTTGTTGAAGTTATTCGCCGATAGTCTTCCCTTCTATGGACGAATTAATTGTTTAAATATTCAGATTAAAGTTTAAATTGATTTTTGAACGCATAGCCTATCGTATTTACTCAGTCAACTATTTAAGTGTTTTTTATTTTTTTTTATCGTGCAAAGAACACTAGAATCTGAAAATAGTTGAATATGCTGGATTCCCAACTCCACAGCATGAGGTAAAAGTATATATAACAATTATTGAGGAGAGGGTGGTATATAGGTTTTATAAACAAAAAACTAACAATCTAGTACTGGGTAACATAACCCGCACCGATGTACTGCAATAATTTCCCGTGTCCATTGCTATAGTTTTTGGACTTCTCTTCGTCTAACTTAAAGATTTCACTCAAATTAGTTGATTGGCTCAAAGTTCAAAGCTAAAAGAAGTGGTAGTTAGTTGTCTTTTTTCATTGAAACAATATATTCAAGAACACAGTGAAAAAAAAATAGGAAACACGAATAATTATGGTACAATAAATTAAACAATAATTATGTGATCATCGTTTATAAATTAAAGCAAATTTAAACAATAGTTGAAATATATAGAATTAATTACGGTATATTAATTGTGGTGTACTATCGCAAATATTAATATAATATAACACTACAAATTAATACGCGTAGAAAAATGTGAAGACATCATATTGAATTGTATAATTTAAAGTACGTGGAAAGCAATACTTATTATAAAATATTTACAAATAAATGGAAAACTGAAAGCTAAATCTTAATTATGATAATGTTTACTATTCATAATCATATGAGTTTGGTTAAAACATTAAATGGTTTCTAATTATTACCGCACTATCATTTATACTTCTGAGCATTATTTCTACCTTTTTCTGCACTCATTATCCTTCATTATTCGTAGAGAGGGTAATTATTTGGTAGTTAGTTTGGCTTCTTTTCTGCGAATCAGACATGCTGAGGTAAATTAGCGCTAAGGTTGCAGTAATTATCTACAATTGTGGTGATACTAACTCAAAGTAAGTAATGTGAATTATGCTAATTTCTATGGCACTTGGCTACTTAATTTAACTTTGAATGTGAAGTCAGCGAGTGGATTTTAAGTGAAACTGGAATAAATTGATTTTTTATTAAGGATAGTATAGCTTAAAATTATTTTACATTGATTTAATAGCTTTATAGATTCAGATAAGTAAAATTGGATGCGATTTAGAGAAATCGGCTTATAAAAATGAACAATAATGATCAATCATAAATTATTCTCATTTTACCAATGTAGAATAGAATATCTAGATACATTGAATCAGTTCCTTATCTAGAGAAAATTATTGTGGGGCCATAGAATAATAAATGGTACTCTGGTAAATTTTCGGTGGACCAGCAATACTTTTTCTCTGGGTAACCTCGCAATTTCTAAGTTATTACAGCCTTCAGTAGTCCTAATGTTGACCCATAGATGGCGTATTGTTTTGGGAATTTTCTATTCTATTTTGAGTCTTACGGGTCACGATTGTAGAGACTCGTGAGACTTTCACGATTGCCTTTTTCACGGCCGCTACCATTCATCGATGGAACTATTCGCTGACATTGACAAAAAATGACAGTGAAGATTGACTTTATGATCGAGAAATGAAGTGTTTAAAATCTATCTATACTGTTCACCTCATTTCCGTGATGGTTACCAGGTAGTTTGAGACAGTTATTAACTTCTAAACTTTCCACTTTACTCGAAGTTATGACTGCACTGTTAGTTTTTCGTGAACATTTGTCACGTATAATTTGCCTGCCTGTATAATAATGATATAGTCATATGCAGTGTATAGCCATTGCTTGCCTGTATATTGTATAACCATTATACAGTCATATACAGTGTATAACCATTATACAGTCATATACAGTGTATAGCCATTATACAGTCATATACAGTGTATAACCAGTATACAGGCATATACAGTGTATAACCATTATACAGTCATATACAGTGTATAACCATTATACAGTCATATACAGTGTATAACCATTATACAGTCATATACAGTGTATAACCATTATACAGTCATATACAGTGTATAACCATTATACAGTCATATACAGTGTATAACCATTATACAGTCATATACAGTGTATAACCATTATATAGTCATATGCAGTGTATAACCATTATACAGTCATATACAGTGTACAACCATTATACAGTCATATACAGTGTATAACCATTATACAGTCATATACAGTGTATAACCATTATACAGTCATATACAGTGTATAACCATTATACAGTTATATACAGTGTATAACCATTATACAGTCATATACAGTGTATAACCATTATACAGGCATATACAGTGTATAACCATTATACAGTCATATACAGTGTATAACCATTATACAGTCATATACAGTGTATAACCATTATACAGTCATATACAGTGTATAACCATTATACAGTCATATACAGTGTATAACCATTATACAGGCATATACAGTGTATAACCATTATACAGTCATATACAGTGTATAACCATTATACAGTCATATACAGTGTATAACCATTGCCTCTCTGTATAAACATTATTCAGGCATAGGATTTATTGAGCTACAGGGAGTATTGTACAGGGGATGGAATATATATAATTATTTTGTGAATTCTACAATGTTACATGAACAATACAATTGATTTCAATGTTATTGATGTAATGATATAGATATGCTATTATAAAATGAAAAAACACATCATTTC
This sequence comes from Caprella mutica, assembly GCA_947561585.1. NCBI lineage: Eukaryota > Metazoa > Arthropoda > Malacostraca > Amphipoda > Caprellidae > Caprella > Caprella mutica. The sequence goes on from CANNZV010000106.1 coordinate 36,522, forward strand.
AATCCAAATTGAAAGTATGGAATTAAAAATACATTTATTTTGATGCTGTTTATTGTATTTTTACATTGTGTATAATATCTTTATTTTGTGTTCGATATTAGAATATAAAAATAAAGACCATTTAATTGATAAGAAGGCCGTTTACAGATTCAGTGTGATAGCAATTTAGACAGTGATGATAAATGTCGTATTTTAAACATTTTGCGATATGTAAAACATTAATTAAATGTTATAAACGTTTATACTCTGAAACCTATTAATTATTACTATTTTCACTGAAATTCCTAAATCTACTAACCCATATATCATTGTGTCTAGGGCCAACACTGTCCCGATATGGGCCCATTATTGGGACAGTGTTATAACAAAATTGTGGCAATGTTGTCCAAGTAACTTTAAATGTTACCTGGGTGAAGATTTATTGAAGCATAATTAAAATTTTAACCTTTTATCGTTCAAAAACCTGTTTTATACTCAATTTAGGTAACTAAATATGTCCACTAATTTTATTTGTTATCAATTATTTCGAGTGCTATTATTTATATATATAATATAGAGTTTAAATGTTAAAATAGGATTGAGTTACGAATACAGAATCAATTTTTTGTTAATTATTGTGATATAGATATTTATTTTTTCTTAAACTATATGATAACTAAAAAAAATAATTGGTTTAAAATCATTTATCAGATTGGTTATATATCTAAAAAAAAGTTTCATTTAATTATACTGTAATTGAAAATACAGGGTAGTATTTATAGTATTTAGTATTTATAGTAGGTTACCTGCAATTCTTCCCTCTTTAATTTATTCACATATCATTACCATGCTATCAGTCAATAGTGAAGGTAAATACCATCTGAATACGAGAAACAGATTGCTGAATAAATTTCGTACACAGTGTATTGAACTTTAAATGAGTTATACCTTATTAATTTTATGTTATATATCTTGGTAAATGGCGTATTGTTTTTATTTAATAGTGCATTGTATACACGGTGAATAATGTTACACAAATCATTTTTCTGTTTTTATTTCACTATTGTGAGATGGGCAGCGTTCTGCTTTACCGTATAATTTTGTCCAAATTCAGATTGGAGCGATGCATAAATTTGTCCCTGAGATTATTTACAGTGTTAAGCTGGTTCAAGGTTTAACCCCCCCCCCTGCTATGTTAGTCACTATGACATCATTCTCATTAGGAAATAAATTACACATAATTGATATTATGTTAAAAAAACGAATAAAAAAGTTCAAGTTGGAAGGGAAAATTGAGAAACGATATTGTTAAAAAAAAAAATATTGGTTAATATACTAACAATAATCAAGTAATCATACGTATCTCTATATCGTAAAATTGTGTTATTGTAATACATATCAAAATTCTATACTTTTTAAGAGTAATTTCGTCATAATAAACTAATAAAAGAGAACTGAAAAGTTACTCACCACCAAATACATTCGATAATAACAGGTTACATTTATACTAACAATATAGCATTAAGTTTTAATCTGTTTCTGCCCAAAATGGCAAAGTGCAATGTTCGCCACAATGCACTGCCAGTGTGTCATTATTTCCAGGTACCTAATTAGTACAACCTTACAGTGCCATGTACGTATGTACAAATGAAATGGTAGAATTACCTGCAGGCTGAAAGATGATTACTATTTGTGAGATAAGTTACAAAACACTTATGGTAGAGCAATGGGAGATTATGAGGGGACTTTAACCCTTTTAGGATGGATGTAGAATATAGGCTACCTGACTTCGAAGTAAATTTTACGATATTGATACGTGTATTTTCATTAATTTTAATGATTAATTACATAAAGATATTCATTTTTTATGCCGTTTACCTTAACTTTTTTTTGATGGAAAATGAAAATATCTAAACTATTTCACTTTTTGTATTAAATGATATCTAGATAAATTATTTAGCATAAGATAATTTTATAGTGTATCAGCGAATAATTCAGGCATGAAATGATGAACATTCAAAACATTGTCACTTTCTCTTTTATTTATCAAACGGTTAAAAGATAAGGTAGATAACAGACCCGTTAGCTTTATTCCTTATCTGTTGGTACCAACTGATAGCATGCATTGACTGCATTGTACGTAAATGGTGAACTTCACTGCAGTTATTCGGTAGGCCTCTGGTGGTATTACGAAAGTACAATAAAATGATATTATCTGTAAATGACTTATTTATTTACCAATTAAAATATTTCAATATATACAGAAATATAAATTTAAATATAACAGAATTTTTTTGTCAATTTTGAATCAGAAATATAATAATCAGTTTATTTCTTGAACTTTGTTATTTCAATTTTCCTATGGGTTAAATGCATTGTATGTTATTATAAAAATATAAATAATATAACTAACTCTTATGCTACTTTGCTGAATAATTAAAAACTAAACTGCATTACCTAATATTCATATTTTTCTATGAGTTTAGTCAAATATTTAGTCAAATAAATTTTATGGACATTAATGATGTAACTCAATGGATATCAATTCAGTTGGTGATATAAAAATAAATATTTCTTAATTACTTCCTGTCGTAATTATAGATACCTTTATAGCCACGCCTGTAAATGACGTCATAATGATGTCAATTACTAACAAAAGAGTATTTAATATCATTTTATATTAACAATAGTTCAGGTAAAACGTATAACATATCTACAATACTATTATCAAGCTTAAGTGAGGACTCATTAAAATTTTTCCGAAATTTGAATAAATGTAATTAAATTCTATAAATATATATATATACAAATAAATTTTAAATAACAAAGTCTTCAGATAATTTAATAATTTTTTAATACAGTTTAGTCTGGCATGAATAGCTATTAATTTTAGAAAACAAGTGGTCATTCTATGACAAGCTATTAAAAACTTGTTTACTATAGAGGTTACTTCCTTACTCAGGATTCTACGTTAACTATACTAGATTTAATTATAGAGGAGCTCTACTGTGTTACAATTAAAGTTGGAAATTTCTACTGTAACTATCATAAATTTAAAATATATATATATACATACTATGATATTATCCATGCATGATACATTAATAAATAGTTTTATAATAACTATTTACATTTTAATTATTATCCTTCATCAAGATGGATTGTATTTTAGTTTAATTCAACATTATTTTAAATTCATATTACCGTCTCGAATTGTGATTCAATTAATTGCACCGTGATAAATAACGGGAATTTCAATTATACAAATCACGGAAATACCACTGCACGCCCACATACTATATTAATAATGCTACAGTAAACAATTATCATAATCGTATGATATTCTTACCAAAAAACGGCACTCTTTAATTAATGTAAGTTGCTGTGATAATGGAAGCGATTTCTCACGGTTAAGAACGGTTCCTATCCTTCCTACCTAAAAACTTGACCTTGCACGAAGTGTGTCTTTTTGCAGTGATTGGGAATTGTGTTATGGAGGATGTTTAATTTGGTTTAAGGATGTAGAGTGTAGATGTTCTGATTGGTTTGTGATGTTGGTATCTTGGCAATGAAAGGATGTTAGGTTAATGATGTTATTAGTAATTTGACTGAACATCGGTATTAGATATTGCTTTGATATGTAATCATGTTGTTGTATTAGAGGTAATAATTATTAGTTTGAATTGGTTATAATTTTTTGATATAATATTGGTAGTTGATATTCTTTTTTTTCCTATTCTCATCATGTTGTTGCAATATCGATATTATTGGTATATTTAAAAAGGAATTATTTTGGAAATTGCAAATATATTGAATGAAAATATTGCCGTAGATGAAATTTATTTATGATATTTTTAATACATTTGTTTATTAATCCATAGATGGTATTTTGCAAAAAGATTAAATTAGGATGTTGTTATCACATATATGTTAATTTTTAAATAAAAATAGATTTCAATCAAACATAATATAAGCATTCTTTTATTTATAAATCCAATCAATTCAATGTAAATAAAATACCTTCATATTAAAGTCTTTTGCATTAATTCCATCCACAAAGGTTTAAATTTACATTCCCGTTCACTGATTACATTATTCTTTATGACAGTAGGATCTCTTAGGGTCCTGTTGATCCTATTTAATTGCTAAGTTTTTCCTGCTGAACCTACATTCGCATCCTTATTATCACAGTGAGGGGCAGATTGCTGTCAGGAAGATAAACTTCACCAGACTTATCACTCTATGGTGATTGCCCAGTGTCGGCAATATGAATCAGTAACTATTTAAATAGTATAATGTATATATTTGATGATCATGATGTAATCTATATTATTATTATAAAAGAAGCCGTGTAAATTAGTTCAATGTTTGCAGCAATATTCATAATGAAGCATGATTAACGTATCATTGATTTAATTGCTGAATTCAAAATAATTTGCAGATTTTAACTAGAGTCTCAACAATGGAAAATAAAGATAGTGAAGCTGCAATATTAGTATAAATAATCTACGTTCTTCTCTGATAATTTTGGTTGACCTTATATGTTATTTATACGTCTGTCAGTGCAGCGACGAGTTTAACCATTTAAATAATAATCATATCCTAAACTGTAGATATAATTGGTCTATTTATATTAGATATATTAAGTGATTATATATATCAAATACCGTATTTTCTTATGTATATAATGTGTAGTATTTTTAGATTATAATTTATAATGAAGAAAAATGCTACATTATATAGTAAATATTAGAAAAAATGAATAAAAGGTTTGAATTATAAAGCTTTATTATATATTATTTGCGGAATCTTTTTAGTAATCCAAAATATAAATATAAATTTCACTTTGATAACAAATTTACATATTATACAATAGAAAAATATTATTAGTATGAAACTAATATAAATTTTTCTGTAAAATGGTCGTGCTTTAGTAGCTATATGATACATTTTTATGATAATAAATAATTATTATGATAACAGAATCCCAAACACAGAAACTCGGGTGTCCGAAAATCCGGATAATAGAAAAATGTGAAAATGAAAAAATGGGATAATATGATAAAATCCGAATACAAAAAAAATCGAATAAAAAAAAGACATATATTAAAAGAATCCAGTTTTTTTATCTGGACATTGAAAACCAAAATCTTATTCTTTCACCCATTAAAAAAACCTACAATATCATTTTTTCACTTGTTGCCCAATACCGAAACAACTGTAAATGATCTAAGAAATTGAATTCGAAATCTCTCACCCAATTTAACCTAATTTTCCAATTCATTTTATCACCTTCAACTGCATCCTTTGTGTTGGTACCAACTCCCATAGTAACGGAATGTTTTTTCTGAGTGATGTGAGAACTGCAATGTTACCAAACACTCTCACGACGTTTTACGTAAGAGACATTGTTATTGTGGTACGGATTGCTTTAACCCTTTAATTACGGTTTGATGGGGTAGGGAGGAGTAGATGTAGTTTAAAAAATAGCACATCATTACATCATTAAAAATATCATATTCAACGTACATTTTAATTGTGTAAAACGTAGACATTAAAAATAGACAGTTGATTGGAGTTTCAAATAAGTTATTTGATAAAATTGAAATAATTAAAAGAATTTAAGATGTACTTAAAACAATATCTAACACATATTATAAAGTTATGCTACATGCATAATTATAGGGTGTTAAAATTCAATTCATTTTATATTCAAATTATTTATACATTAACTAAATAGTTATTAATAGTACAGTAACCATCAAATTATATATTTATACCTATCTACCATATATTTTGGTTCTATGTTGAACTTATTCAACTCTTATATGATAATATTTAATTGTGAGTTATTTAATTATTTAATCAATATATTATGAATAGATTCAATTTCAATATTCAAGAATAATATAAAATTTATTAAAATTATTTAGTTTTTCGTCATTAAGCACTGAGATAAGTTGATTTGAGATTAATTGATTTGACAACTTATGAGGGGTTATGGTCTTAATCTTCTATAGCCCCACCAAAATTTTCATGTTAGAGCATAATTCTCTATTATATGAAAATTTATAGATAAATCCATTTTCAGAATTTTTTTTCCACAGAATATTGTTTAACCACTTTGTAAATGTTCTGTGTACTTGACTATTATATAATTAATCTAAATACTATATTTACATTAGAGTAAACTAATAATCTTAAATGGATTGATATTTTTAATTAACCATAAAGTTGTATCCAACATAAATGGGAAACAATAATTTACTTTTATCAAAAATTTACTGAGGTAACTAATAAATCGCGCCAACTAATTAATGAATGAACATGTTAAGATTGAATAAAGTATTTATTAAAGCTTTATTAACTGATTAATTTCTTGGAACGATGTGTCTATTTTGGTTGGGTAATTAAAGGGGCAGTTTCTTTTTAAATAAGAATTTAAAAAATAAAATTACAACATTTCATTCTATTATTAATGTCCCATTATCGAATTATCAACATGAGAGAAAAAGTTGGTCCAAAGGTTTCCCACCCCTTCAAGCTATCCTTGGCAACAAGGGTTTATTCCTGGGATATTAAAGGAATATTCCAGGAATCAATCTTTCTTCCCTGGGATATTTCATTAATCCCAGGAATAAACCCTTGTTGCCAAGGATATGTAGTGACACTTCAAATGAACCGTGATAACAGTGTTGACGAACGTAAAAGTTGGAATATTAAAAAATAATGTAAAAAATAGTAATTAGTAGTGTTTAGTACCGAATAAATGAAAATTTAATGGTAATTAGTACCTAAAAGATAAAAAAATGTTTAAATGCTTTTTCTCTCTCATGATTATTTTTGCAAGCGTTAAATTCTTCGTGCATTTCATTGGTTACTTTAGCCAATTCTTAATGAATTTTGTACTTATCTCTAATTACTTGATATTACTGTAGATTAGAAATTAGATAATTAGAGATTTTTGACATTTGTGAAGATTTATTCACCTCTATATACAGTATACACATTCAAATGTTATAATTAAACATTGACTTTGAAGAAAATAAATACTAATTAGAATATTTTTTATAAACTTGTCATCTATACAGTTTTGGATTTTTTTTTAAAGAATATTTTTTTCTAAAGAATATCAAACAATATTCTATTAATGTAATATTTCTGTATTGGGTAATTAAATTACGGTAAGTAATATAATTTTCTCAAGCGTTTGTACCTTTCATTTTTGATGTGGACGTTTTTCCTTCTCTTCCAAAGATAGTCATTACTTTTGAGACAGTACCTCTAGAAGCTTCAAACATTCGGACATTTACTGTTATACTAGCGCTTGTTCGGGCATTTACTGTTAGACTAGTGCTTGTTCGGACATTTACTGTTAGACTAGTGCTTGTTCGGACATTTACTGTTATACTAGCGCTTGTTCGGACATTTACTGTTAGACTAGTGCTTGTTCGGACATTTACTGTTATACTAGCGCTTGTTCGGACATTTACTGTTACACTAGCGGCTGCCATACGACCACCAATATTTTGGCAACTTTGAATATCAGTTAAGTCTTCTCTTTCTAAAACGTTTTTCCCAATTCTTTAAATTCTCCACACAAAAATAGCATTTCAAATAATATATATTTTTTAAATAAACATAAACATTTAAGTATATCAAACATTGCTTGTCTATAATATATTCAAATATTATGTTTATTGTTTATTTTCATTTTCTTGTTTATCCCCATTGGTGAAAGATTGTCAACTTTTTTCTATTTTATTTTGTGCAAAACTGCCACCGTGGACACGGTCGAACTGTTCTACGAAATGAAGTGGTGAAATTATTCCTAAAACATGAAAAGGCCTCAAGCCAATACTCCACCATGTTATTAGGCACTAGAAAAAAACACTATGGTTAGGAACAGGTTAAATGCAATAAAGCAAAAAGAGTCATTGTTTTCCAGATTATTTCTTCATGTCTCACTTGAATTGGAAACACATACGTCATTCTTCACTGTTCTGCTTGTTTAAACATATTGAACAAATGGGAGTACAATACCTAGCTTATTTTCAATGGAAATTATTTGACTGAATAAGAAGTTGAAGTGCTTATTGTTCTTATTACTTAATACTAAGTAAAATATTTTAAAATTAAAGAGACAATTGAATAAAGATAATATCTAACAGTTTAATAAATTTCCTCAGTAATATCTGGTAAAGGATTTATCCTTTACTTCCAATATTAGATTCGAATCGCTTATTGTCCAATTTGCCTTCAATTGAATGCGTGAATATTAAATATTTGCCTGCA
>CANNZV010000106.1:46209-169754 GCA_947561585.1 Caprella mutica
ATTGAATATTTGCCTTCAATTGAATACGTGAATATTGAATATTTGCCTTCAATTGAATACGTGAATATTAAATATTTACCTTCAATTGAATTCGTGAATATTAAATATTTGCCTCCAATTGAATACGTGAATATTGAATATTTGCCTTCAATTGAATACGTGAATATTAAATATTTGCCTCCAATTGAATACGTGAATATTAAATATTTGCATTCAATTGAATACGTGAATATTAAATATTTGCCTTCAATTGAATACGTGAATATTAAATATTTGCTTTCAATTGAATATGTGAATATTAAATATTTGCCTCCAATTGAATGCGTGAATATTAAATATTTGCCTCCAATTGAATACGTGAATATCAAATATTTGCCTTCAATTGAATACGTGGATATTAAATATTTGCTTTCAATTGAATATGTGAATATTAATATTTGCCTCCATTGAATGCGTGAATATTAAATATTTGCCTCCAATTGAATACGTGAATATTAAATATTTGCCTTCAATTGAATACGTGAATATTAAATATTTGCTTTCAATTGAATATGTGAATATTAAATATTTGCCTCCAATTGAATGCGTGAATATTAAATATTTGCCTCCAATTGAATGCGTGAATATTAAATATTTGCCTCCAATTGAATACGTGAATATTAAATATTTGCCTCCAATTGAATACGTGAATATTAAATATTTGCCTCCAATTGAATACGTGAATATTAAATATTTGCCTTCAATTGAATACGTGAATATTAAATATTTGCTTTCAATTGAATACGTGAATATTAAATATTTGCCTCCAATTGAATACGTGAATATTAAATATTTGCATTCAATTGAATACGTGAATATTAAATATTTGCCTTCAATTGAATACGTGAATATTAAATATTTGCCTTCAATTGAATACGTGAATATTAAATATTTGCCTCCAATTGAATACGTGAATATTAAATATTTGCCTCCAATTGAATACGTGAATATTAAATATTTGCCTGCAATTGAATACGTGAATATAAAATATTTGCCTCCAATTGAATACGTGAATATTAAATATTTGCCTCCAATTGAATACGTGAATATTAAATATTTGCCTCGAATTGAATACGTGAATATTGAATATTTGCCTCCAATTGAATACGTGAACATTAAATATTTGCCTTCAATTGGATACGTGAATATTAAATATTTGCCTTCAATTGAATGCGTGAATATTAAATATTTGCCTTCAATTGGATACGTGAATATTAAATATTTGCCTTCAATTGAATGCGTGAATATTAAATATTTGCCTCCAATTGAATACGTGAATATTAAATATTTGCCTCAAATTGAATACGTGAATATTGAATATTTGCCTCCAATTAAATACGTGAATATTAAATATTTTCCTCCAATTGAATACGTGAATATTAAATATTTGCCTCCAATTGAATACGTGAATATTGAATATTTTCCTCCAATTGAATACGTGGAATATTAAATATTTGCCTCCAATTGAATACGTGAATATTGAATATTTGCCTTCAATTGAATACGTGAATATTGAATATTTGCCTTCAATTGAATACGTGAATATTAAATATTTACCTTCAATTGAATTCGTGAATATTAAATATTTGCCTCCAATTGAATACGTGAATATTGAATATTTGCCTTCAATTGAATACGTGAATATTAAATATTTGCCTTCAATTGAATACGTGAATATTAAATATTTTCCTTCAATTGAATTCGTGAATATTAAATATTTGCCTCCAATTGACTACGTGAATATTAAATATTTGCCTCCAATTGAATACGTGAATATTGAATATTTGCCTTCAAATGAATACGTGAATATTAAATATTTGCCTTCAAATGAATACGTGAATATTAAATATTTTCCTCCATTTGAATTCGTGAATATTAAATATTTGCCTTCAATTGAATACGTGAATATTAAATATTTGCCTCCAATTGAATTCGTGAATATTAAATATTTGCCTTCAATTGAATACGTGAATATTAAATATTTGCCTTCAAATGAATACGTGAATATTAAATATTTGCCTTCAAATGAATACGTGAATATTAAATATTTGCCTTCAAATGAATACGTGAATATTAAATATTTTCCACCATTTGATTTCGTGAATATTAAATATTTGCCTTCAATTGAATACGTGAATATTAAATATTTGCCTCCAATTGAATTCGTGAATATTAAATATTTGCCTTTAATTCAATACGTGAATATTAAATATTTGCCTTCAATTGAATACGTGAATATTAAATATTTGCCTTCAATTGAATACGTGAATATTAAATATTTGCCTCCAATTGAATACGTGAATATTAAATATTTGCCTCCAATTGAATACGTGAATATTAAATATTTGCCTGCAATTGAATACGTGAATATAAAATATTTGCCTCCAATTGAATACGTGAATTGTAAATATTTGCTTTCAATTGAATACGTGAATATTAAATATTTGCCTTCAATTGAATGCGTGAATATTAAATATTTGCCTCCAATTGAATACGTGAATATTAAATATTTGCCTCGAATTGAATACGTGAATATTGAATATTTGCCTCCAATTGAATACGTGAACATTAAATATTTGCCTTCAATTGGATACGTGAATATTAAATATTTGCCTTCAATTGAATGCGTGAATATTAAATATTTGCCTTCAATTGAATGCGTGAATATTAAATATTTGCCTTCAATTGAATGCGTGAATATTAAATATTTGCCTCCAATTGAATACGTGAATATTAAATATTTGCCTCAAATTGAATACGTGAATATTGAATATTTGCCTCCAATTAAATACGTGAATATTAAATATTTGCCTCCAATTGAATACGTGAATATTAAATATTTGCCTCCAATTGAATACGTGAATATTGAATATTTTCCTCCAATTGAATACGTGAATATTAAATATTTGCCTCCAATTGAATACGTGAATATTGAATATTTGCCTTCAATTGAATACGTGAATATTGAATATTTGCCTTCAATTGAATACGTGAATATTAAATATTTACCTTCAATTGAATTCGTGAATATTAAATATTTGCCTCCAATTGAATACGTGAATATTGAATATTTGCCTTCAATTGAATACGTGAATATTAAATATTTGCCTTCAATTGAATACGTGAATATTAAATATTTTCCTTCAATTGAATTCGTGAATATTAAATATTTGCCTCCAATTGACTACGTGAATATTAAATATTTGCCTCCAATTGAATACGTGAATATTGAATATTTGCCTTCAAATGAATACGTGAATATTAAATATTTGCCTTCAAATGAATACGTGAATATTAAATATTTTCCTCCATTTGAATTCGTGAATATTAAATATTTGCCTTCAATTGAATACGTGAATATTAAATATTTGCCTCCAATTGAATTCGTGAATATTAAATATTTGCCTTCAATTGAATACGTGAATATTAAATATTTGCCTTCAAATGAATACGTGAATATTAAATATTTGCCTTCAAATGAATACGTGAATATTAAATATTTGCCTTCAAATGAATACGTGAATATTAAATATTTTCCACCATTTGAATTCGTGAATATTAAATATTTGCCTTCAATTGAATACGTGAATATTAAATATTTGCCTCCAATTGAATTCGTGAATATTAAATATTTGCCTTTAATTGAATACGTGAATATTAAATATTTGCCTTCAATTGAATACGTGAATATTAAATATTTGCCTCCAATTGAATTCGTGAATATTAAATATTTGCCTCCAATTGAATACGTGAATATTGAATATTTGCCTTCAAATGAATACGTGAATATTAAATATTTGCCTTCAAATGAATACGTGAATATTAAATATTTTCCTCCATTTGAATTCGTGAATATTAAATATTTGCCTTCAATTGAATACGTGAATATTAAATATTTGCCTACAATTGAATTCGTGAATATTAAATATCTGCCTTCAATTGAATACGTGAATATTAAATATTTGTCTTCAAATGAATACGTGAATATTAAATATTTGCCTTCAAATGAATACGTGAATATTAAATATTTTCCTCCATTTGAATTCGTGAATATTAAATATTTGCCTTCAATTGAATACGTGAATATTAAATATTTGCCTCCAATTGAATTCGTGAATATTAAATATTTGCCTTCAATTGAATACGTGAAAATTAAATATTTGCCTTCAATTGAATACGTGAATATTAAATATTTGCCTTCAATTGAATTCGAACTTGTATAGTGTTCGAACGTCAAAATCATGAAAATGATCACAAGATAAAATGTTTCAACTTAAAGCAACTGTGAATTGTAACGGATATTCTTCATTTGTTAGTGAAATGGAATATTAAAATATAACTAGTGTACTTTCCCGTTAAAAATAACAGGTCATCATCAATACTAATTTATTTCCCATTATTAAGTTACTTTTAATGAATTCAATTAAAACTAAATTTTCTGCATAGTCTAATTTATTTTATAGATAAAATACATTTAAAAATTGAATAAAAACAGGAGAATTTAAATATCAAGTCAATATATTCCCGTGTGTATCATAGTTACATTCTTCATGTTTAATACCCGTTGTGTAACAGCGGACACCAAATAAATAAATAAATAAATAATTAATATATGAATGAGTAATTAACCGATTAAATAATTTATATAAAACATACTAATACTTTCCCTGGTTTATTTATTCATTTATTTGGTGTCCGCTTTTACTTGACGGGTATTTATGATACGCACGGGAATATATTGACTTGGTAATTAAATTTCCCCTTTTCTTATTAAAATTTTGAAAGTATTTTATTTATAAAATAAATTAGATTATACAGAAATTTAATTTTAATCGAATTCATTAAAAATAACACAATAATAACCATTATTTTTAACGGAAAAGTACACTAGTATTACATAATGAATGGACTGAAGAGTGTATTTTCATAATATATTTAAAAAAGTCAGAAGAAGTCAACCTCATTAAAGATTGTACATGAGTGCTGTAGATTGGTTGCTTCCTGTTACATATAGAAAATAATATTTGATTGCAGTATGTGCATCGATTTTGCCACTATATATTGCAATTCAACTGAATGATTCTTGTCAAGTTCTATTGACATTTTTGACAAGATTTAATTTGATATTTCAGTATTTTTATGCTTCCATTGAATTATCTTAAATAGAAACACATAAATTCCTGTAAAGACCAGAACATTTTAATGTCACATTCCATATATATTAAGTACAGATGCATAATATTTTCTGCTATACGTAACTTTTTCTTTTATAATAAATAAAGCATCATGATTAAAAATAACTTTTAAGACTTGCAAAGCTCTCGCCTAGTTAAAATATAACCCAGTTCTCAATTGGAAAGGAAAGAACTCTCTTTGATAGTCTCCCAAATCATAAATATCATAGATATGATAAAACTTTTTATAGAGTACCTTTTATAGTTATAATTATGAATAGGAAAATAAGGGTGAGAATAATTGAAAAAATATCCCCAGGAAAATTAATCTGAATATACCTTGAATTAATATCACTATAAGATTGCAGTTAAATAAATAAACAAATGAATTAAGTAAAAAATAATAGATTTAATAGATTTGATAATAATAACAGATTTTACAATGAAAGAGTAATTTTAATTGAACTGTTACGGATATTTATTCATTTCTAGGATAATAATAATAATAATAGGATAATAGATTTATTGAAAAAAAACACAAAAAACATAGTACAAAGTTACATCTTGTTATAATTTTTCTTCAATTCAAGCCCTTTTATAGATCTAAATAGATCTTTTGGGCAATTAAATATTAAATAACAGAAAAAAGGAGAAAGAAAGAGAACAGAAGAAAGAAAGAAAAAAAAAAAACACAGAGCAGAGCACAGCATAGGTAAACATGTTCATGCATTTTTAGAATTTTAACTTAACATTTTTAGGGTGACTGCATGTAATTACCAATAAAATAGTCCTTCAGTACAATTTTAATTTTTTTTAGAATTTTAACATTTTTTATATTTTCTGGAAATTTATTAAATTTATATGGTAGTGCATAAGATAGAGAACGCTGTGCAATGGACAGTCGTTCAAATTGGGGAATAAAGTAGGTAGTGCTATTTCTGGTATTATGGCCATGAATTCCTGTATCCTATAAAAGAGAATTTTGTTTTTAAAAAGTAGAGTTAAGATATATTCCGTATTTTCTGAAGATGATTTTTTGAAGATATCGAAAGTTTGAAGAAATAATATAATTTTTAATTAACACCCATGATTTTCTCTTTATTATTTAAATTTGGGGTTTCAAAGAACAATTTTATTATATTTTTACCTAACCATTAAATTATTTACCGCTAATGTATGGAATCTGAAACTAGGCACAGTTCCCTTTCAGAGAAATATTCCCATAATACCATTTTTCATTTGTGATAAAGAAGGAAATGTTTGATGGATATTCCCTATCCAAATTAAGAAGATTATTAATAATATTGAAATTCTGAAAAATAATTTGCTATCGTTAATGGCGACACCGTGACTTACTCTGCGATAATGAATTCCCTTCTCTAGACATTAGCGGCGTGATGTAGATTATGGAGTATCCTGCCACCGATAATGATAGATGATACTGATGTTACTTTCTTCGTTATTATCGTACTGAAATATGCACTCACTTTCTATAGGGTGATTATAGCTGTTTCTTCTGCAATGTACATTGAAGTAATTACTAGCGTTATAGCTGTTGAATTTATGTGAATGGTACACTTTTCTTTTCATGTTTTTTATGGACTTTTTAAAGTGTTGTAGATATTATTCTAGTCATTGCCATATATAAGATATCTAATTTTTCTACGATAAAATATCATCAGTTGTTTAAATATAATAGTTTTATATTTTGAACAACAAAAGTAGGAAGTTAAAAGCTTATGAATTTTAATATATTTTTCAATGTATATCAAATATTTACCATTGATATGTAAATTAAAAATAAATCATCATATACATAAATACACAGTGTGTTCATATTAAGTTATATATATGCATGACTAAAATAATTGTCAGGATGAGATAATAGAAATCCGAGTACGATAACAAAAACCGGGATTAAAAAAATCCGAATAAAAAAAGCGGGATTACAAAAAATCAAAGATTATAGAAAAATCTGATGTTAAAATATCCGAATATTTTACAAAAAATTCCAGATGACAAAAAATCTAAACATTAAAAAAAAACAATAAGTTTAAATATAAATAAACCAAAGTCCATAGTCCGTCATTTTTGACGGGCAAGTCACTAGTTACTGTATAATGCTCAATTTTTCCAATTTACACTGTCAATTTTATGTTAATGTTATGTTAATGTTATGTTAATGTTATGTTAATGTTATGTTAATGTTATGTTAATGTTATGTTAATGTTATGTTAATGTTATGTTAATGTTATGTTAATGTTATGTTAATGTTATGTTAATGTTATGTTAATGTTATGTTAATGTTATGTTAATGTTATGTTAATGTTATGTTAATGTTATGTTAATGTTATGTTAATGTTATGTTAATGTTATGTTAATGTTATGTTAATGTTATGTTAATGTTATGTTAATGTTATGTTAATGTTATGTTAATGTTATGTTAATGTTATGTTAATGTTATGTTAATGTTATGTTAATGTTATGTTAATGTTATGTTAATGTTATGTTAATGTTATGTTAATGTTATGTTAATGTTATGTTAATGTTATGTTAATGTTATGTTAATGTTATGTTAATGTTATGTTAATGTTATGTTAATGTTATGTTAATGTTATGTTAATGTTATGTTAATGTTATGTTAATGTTATGTTAATGTTATGTTAATGTTATGTTAATGTTATGTTAATGTTATGTTAATGTTATGTTAATGTTATGTTAATGTTATGTTAATGTTATGTTAATGTTATGTTAATGTTATGTTAATGTTATGTTAATGTTATGTTAATGTTATGTTAATGTTATGTTAATGTTATGTTAATGTTATGTTAATGTTATGTTAATGTTATGTTAATGTTATGTTAATGTTATGTTAATGTTATGTTAATGTTATGTTAATGTTATGTTAATGTTATGTTAATGTTATGTTAATGATATGTTAATGTTATGTTAATGTTATGTTAATGTTATGTTAATGTTATGTTAATGTTATGTTAATGTTATGTTAATGTTATGTTAATGTTATGTTAATGTTATGTTAATGTTATGTTAATGTTATGTTAATGCAGGTGATGAATACCATGTTTGTTCTTTATTTTCTTATTTATCTCAAATATGATTTTATGATTTACTCAAATTATTTGAATAGATGATTCATATAATTAACCTAATGTTATTATTTAATTTAAATATATGATAGTTATTACCTCGAGTGAAAGTTAACGTGATCAATTAGAAGATTAAGATTGGCTGGACCCATCTTAATCTTCTATGGCCCAACCATAATTTTCCCTTCTCAATCTTCTATGCCCCCAGCATAGCTTTCCCCTCTTAATCTTCTATGCCCCCACCATAACTTTCCCCTCTTAATCTTCTATGGCCCCACCATAAATGTCTTAATCTTCTATGGCCCCACCATAATTTTTTTCTATGTTCACATGGTAACAGTTTCTCCTCGAATATCTCAATTTTACGGTTAATTAAATACAAAAGAAAATTGCACTAATTACTTAATCAGCTGCAAATTGTAAAATATCAAAAACATCTCACTTTCATATCATTTGACACCAATTTATCAAAATTATGTCAAATCATTTCCATTTCAAATCCTAATTAACACATCCATAAATTATAGAAAAAACTTGTTTGGGCGTGAAAAAAAAAATCTAATCGTTCAGGTGGAGGAAATTTCCTTCATACATTAAAATAATGAGTTTGTTAAAGTATGTACTAATACATACCTGCATTAATGCACATCTGCATTGAATTTTCTTTTTAATAAACATAATTTTTTATTTATAATACATTATGATTATTATTTTTATAAACTAATGAGAAAAATAGTATACACTGATGATTTGAAATCAATTTTATTGGCTAAATGCTTTTAATTTCATAGTTTAATATAGTATTTAATTATGCTATACTATTATATCTAATGATAAAATGACTATTTATTATAAATTAATATTCATATTCTCCGTACGAACAACCAACAAGTTAATAGAACAACAGTGCTGGGTAATTAAAGCTAATCAGATAGCGTTGAATCCGTCTAATCACCATTGCAGATAGCGACGTCTATTTCATCAACGCATGTCCCTTTTTAACTCCATTTTTACAACTCTGCACATTATTGACTAGTGAGCATGAATGAAAAGTGCTGAGTCATCCAATCAAATGATTGTCTGCAGGTATAAAAGTCATCGTCATCACGATGCTGAATCTAAGCGCTAAGGGTCAAAATATCGCACTGAATAACGCAACTGGCGCCGTAATTGCTGGTAGTTGAGTAAAGTTCCTCAAAAAAGACTTACGGTATTCATACGAAGAGGGATTTTGAAAGGCTGTATCACTGACGTAATGATTGCGTAACTGACGTGTTTTGCGTAAGGTAATTTAGGAAATGAATTTGGGCGATAGCAAATAAAATTTCCAAATTGTTTCTATTGAAAGTGAAAGTTATAAAATAAATAATGGTGATTAATAATAGTTTCAACGAAAAAAAGAAAAAATGTGTTATTTGTAAAGTCTACCTGCCAATAAAGGGTATTGGTAATTCATATGAATTGAATACTATTGATATTGATGAATAGAATTGATGATGAATTGGTGAATAGATGAATAGAATATTCGTGTTTTACTGTTGTAGAACCGTAACAGTTGTAAAACAACAAAAGAATCATTTGTGAAATAAGTTATTGTAGATTTTAGAAGATTAAGTTGGATGTTATTTTGTTATCTTTGGCCCACCAACTGTTATATTTTTAAATGCGTCTTAGTTAAATTTTTATATATGATTTTTTTTTTTGAAAAAATGATCATATTATTTGAAGACAACAAAACACCAATAAATTCTTTTAACCTGTTCAATATACATATGATATAAATATTCACAGCAATAGAAATGCCCTAACTTTAAACATTAAATCTGTCCGTGTGACATCGTGGGCATCCATTGACCCCCTCAAAAGTGTTTCTATCGCTCATTGACATTTGTTTTATTTATTCGGTACAAGGTCCAGGGAAAGGAGTCTCTGACTCTTGAGTTAGTCAGACTATCATGAATACGCATTTCTCAGCTGGCCAGTTATGCAAACAGAGAGAAAATGTAAAGGATGAATTCTGTCAGTTGTCTAGGAGTTGATTTGGCATCAGCTTGTCTTTTTATATTGGAGAAAATAGCGGTTATGTTTCGGTGAAAATAACGGATGGGCATCGGAGAAAATAGCGGATGGGTATTGGAGAAAGTAACGGATGGGTATCGGAGAAAATAGCGGATGGGTATTGGAGAAAATAACGGATGGGTATTGGAGAAAATAACGGATGGGTATTGGAGAAGATAGCGGATGGGTATTGGAGAAAATAGCGGATGGGTATTGGAGAAAATAACGGATGGGTATTGGAGAAAATATCGGATGGGTATTGGAGAAGATAGCGGATGGGTATTGGAGAAAATAGCGGATGGGTATTGGAGAAAATAGCGGATGGGTATTGGAGAAAATAACGGATGGGTATTGGAGAAAATAGCGGATGGGTATTGGAGAAAATAACGGATGGGTATTGGAGAAAATAACGGATGGGTATTGGAGAAAATAACGGATGGGTATTGGAGAAAATAACGGATGGGTATTGGAGAAGATAGCGGATGGGTATTGGAGAAAATAACGGATGGGTATCGGAGAAAATAGCGGATGGGTATTGGAGAAAATAACGGATGGGTATTGGAGAAAATAGCGGATGGGTATTGGAGAAAATAGCGGATGGGTATTGGAGAAAATAGCGGATGGGTATTGGAGAAAATAGTGGATGGGTATTGGAGAAAATAGCAGATGGGTATTGGAGAAAATAGCGGATGGGTATTGGAGAAAATAACGGATGGGTATTGGAGAAAATAGCGGATGGGTATTGGAGAAAATAGCGGATCCTTATTGGAGAAAATAACGTATTGATATTGAAAAAACAACGATTGGGTATAATATCGGAGTATTTTTTTTATTAATTAAAAACAATTTTTGATAAGAAGCGTGCATATGGTCTAACAATGGATATGATGTAAAAGAGGTTAAAATATTGACTAAAGTAATTTCTAAAATCTAACAAATATAAGTTGTTCAATCATCTACATCACAACAAATTACAACCGAGTGATTAAATTAGAATTTACCTCTAAATAAAAGTAGCATTACTTTATATTGTAATTTAATAATAACCATGTAACAACAAGTCCATCTAACTAAAAAATTAAATGAGAGGTAAGAATTATTCAATGAGACATGTATAAGACTCAAAGACATGAATGAGACATGTATAAGACTCAAAGACATGAATGAGACATGTATAAGACTCAAAGACATAAATGAGACACGTATAAGACTCAAAGACATGAATGAGACATGTATAAGACCCAAAGACATGAACGAGACATGTATAAGAGTCAAAGACATGAATGAGACATGTATAAGACTCAAAGACATGAACGAGACATGTATAAGAGTCAAAGACATGAACGAGACATGTATAAGACTCAAAGACATGAACGAGACATGTATAAGACTCAAAGACATGAATGACACATGTATAAGACTCAAAGACATGAATGAGACATGTATAAGACCCAAAGACATGAATGAGACATGTATAAGACTCAAAGATATGAATGAGACATGTATAAGACTCAAAGATATGAATGAGACATGTATAAGACTCAAAGACATGAATGAGACATGTTTCTCAAATCGCCTTAGCAATCAAAAAGGGTCGAAATCGAAAAAAAATTATTTATAGGGACAGACACAGCTAGTTGCGAAAAAGAAGCCACAAATTAGTCAATATCGAAACTGTCAAAAATACGCAATGTTAGCCATAGGGCCATCATCAGAGCAGTGAGTGAAGATCTTGGGATGAAGTCTTACGGTAGGAGACGTTGAAACCGCCTCACTACTCGCTAAGAGCCATCAGGTTTGAAAGATGCCAAGGCTTACCATCACCCTATTCTATTTTATTCCCTAAACTTCATGTGAAGTCATAAGGACAGAGAGGGATAAACAAGACAGAATTCCCTTTACAAATATTGTGAGAAAGAGGATATGTGATGACATTGCAAAAATATATATCTGCATAATTCCCAAAATGAACACTATTTGTGAATGAAGTATGACAACTCAATGATACGACGAATGATGTTATTTTTTTCTTAAAGTTGCGCATTGCATGACGCGAGCGTTTTTTTATGCCAATGCAACGATATTGTGACGGTAGGAAATAATTAATGGATTCGATGGCCTATAAGGATTGGCGATTTTATCGCTAATGGTAATTTGAAACAATTTTATTTGTTTAATTGAATATCATAGATAGAAAATTCATAAATTAATCAATTAAATATAGAATGTGTATACAGTTTTATTTTATGTGAAATATATATAACAGTTTATTAATTTCAAACATTTTGTTGTAATTTTTTTTCTTCATTTTTCTTCAAAATGTTCAATCAAAGACAATACATGAGTGTTTATTTTTCTTATTTTATTTTAATTACGATTGGAAAAACATTTACAATATTATAGTTACAAAAATTTTAACTTCTTTTATCAACAATTATAATTTTTCAATTGGGATTCATAGTGTAAGTTTTTGTTTTTATTGGGGAAATATTTTATTTAAAAAAAAAAAAAAAAAAAAAATTGTAAGTTAATATGTCCGACACTGCCTATAAAAGAGCTTTCGCTTTTTCACATTTTGCGAGGTATGCAAATCTTGGTGGGTTGAATTATCGCACTAATCTATTGTACAAATATTAAATGGCTCCAAATTCACACATTTTGTGACTTCATAAATTTAGAGTTTGAACAATGGGACAAATATAAATATTTTCAAATGCCAAATATTTGAAATATGAAACTTGATTTATTAAGTAAATTCTGCTAAATAATTTCAGTATACCTCATTTTGTAACATAATTGTATATAATGTATTTTCCTATATCAACATAAATTTCAAAATAGTGATATAGCAAACATGCTTGGAATAATGAGTCAAAATTAAAAACTTATATAACTGTAGAAAAAAATACTTAGTAGATGTTTACTATAATATATAGAGAAAATTATATCATTGAAATCCTTTTATAATAGAATACCCCTACTTTATATTCGATTGTAACACAATCAATTCCTTCTCAGGCTATAGGCCCAGATATAAAATTATGGCAGGTCCATATAAAATACAGTTCCTCCATCTTCTCTAGATCTTCGATTTTCCCACCTTGAATCTCTCTTTTAGCTGACTATAAAAATGGTGTGGGGGCAGAGGAGTTAAAATGAGACCTTATAAAGATAGAGGTTCCTTTGCCCTAGTATGGACTGAATGAAAGTATCATCAGGGTTATGAACTCACTTTACTTCATTAATTTGAATCTCAAAGCCACTGTATAAATAAGGGATTATTATTATCTTGCAATCAACTATTTTTTCTTAATAGCACATGGCTCAGTTGCTGTATTTTTGATATATTATTGATATTCAGTTCAATTATATTAGTACCTTTTGTGAGCAAAATTACACAAATTTTGATTTTTTTTTTTGTAAATAGTAATTTTTATATATATAATTTTTGTTAATAGCAAGATTGTGTACACAAATTTTCTATAGACTAAAATTTGTTTAAAATTTTTGTATATACTTGTACATTTTGTATACAGTTTTAGTACAAATAAACTTTGTACACAATTTCCAGAAAATTCATTTATAATGGAAAATTAAATGTCCTATACTTTAATCAAATTAAAATATAGAATATCATTGCCTTTTTCATTGAGTGTTCAACAACCTCCCCAGTGAAAATTACGGTAGGTTCATAGAATAGTCAGAAGAAGCACTTAAATCTATATGAGGCCAATATTACCTTCTCCTTGTTTGGAAGAGCAGATTTCATTCATAAAATCCTTACGCCATCTGTGTGTGTGCCATGAACTTTAATTGATGGCATAGAAAAAGAAGCCTGGGCAGTGAATGGATTCAGTCAGTTAGATTTATTTATTTATTTATCAAAATGAAATTATTGGAGGGCAATATATATGCAAATATGGTAAAAAGACTATTTAACATTTGGATTAAAGGGTCTAAGTGGCACATACATCCTTTACCTGATATAGCCAAAAAAGTTTTTAAGATGTTAGATAGGATTTAAAGATATTTTCATTTTAATTTTTAATATTTAATTTTGGTAAACAGTTAGAAATATCTATTTAGAAGTAATAGTGACTGATTATTTTATTACTAAAAGTATTAAAACCTATTATTTTGAACGAAACACTTTTTAAACCAAATTTAATGGTTTATAAAAAAATCGAGGAAAGTTGACGCTCGATATCCAGCTAGGGTAAATTCCGAATTACCGGTCAGTTCCACATCTTCGGTCATATAAGAAAAAACGATATTTTAATAATTATCTAATTTTTATATTTATTGGTATCCATGATACCTGCAAAATTAAAGTAAAATAATTATTAAAATATCGTTTTTTCTTATATGACCGAAAATGTGGAACTGACCGGTAATTCGGAACTTACCCTACATCATAATATTCCGCATGGAATAGTTAAGAATGACTTTAGATTTCTATTGCTGGTGCACTAATAATTGCTTTAGTTCATTCTAGTTTTCTTACAGGCACACAAAGCTCTCTAAGGCAATCATTCAGATAACTAAATAAGGGAAACAGCTGTTCTTCTGCTATTGCATTAGTGATTCAATTATCAATAAGAATTAGAACTTAGGAATAATATTTTATAGGTCAGTTAAATAGGAATTATTGCCTACTAACAGAGAAATTTATGGTGGGGCCATAGAAGATTAAGAGAGAATGTTATGGTGGGGCCATAGATGATTACGAGAAAATGTTACGGTGGGGCCATAGAAGATTAAGAGAGAATGTTATGGTGGGGCCATAGAAGATTACGAGAAAATGTTACGGTGGGGCCATAGAAGATTAAGAGAGAATGTTATGGTGGGGCCATAGAAGATTACGAGAAAATGTTACGGTGGGGCCATAGAAGATTAAGAGAGAATGTTATGGTGGGGCCATAGTAGATTGAGGGAGGAAGTTATTGTGGGGTCATAGATGATTAAGAGAGAAAGTTACGGTCATTGAAGATTAACTGGGACCCTCATTTAATCATATTAAAACCATCATAAAGATTTTATCTAAGAATAATGATAAAATCTGTATATTATTATCGGATAAAATAATTTCCAACTGTTAACTCAGTGTCATTTCCATATTCAACTCCATCATTTTATTACATATAGCCTAATTTAAGTTCAAAATAATCACATGAATATTCATCGTTGAACTCCTTTTCATTTTTTCTATAATGTAAGTATAATATAATCAAGCAAATAGAACAGTTCCCATAACAGTTTCAATTATGAGACTTTCTCTGTCCACACAATTTGAAGGTTCGATAATTACACCATTAAAATACATCAATCAAAGCATTTGGGAGTCGACAGAGACACGAATTCAAATTAACTTGGCCGAGAATAATTTGCACATGAATGATAACCAGTCTGACTAACATTGTAATGGTTTCCTCGACTAAATCTATATTGGGTTTAATTTGATTCTAATAATTGAATTAATATTGAGATATTGTCATATAATTTAGTATTTCAAGATGTAATAATTACAATTAGAGATGGACTGTGTTCTACTATATAAGATTCAGCACGTATACGTGCTGAATTAAATTTAAATAAAAGGAATATATACGTATAACAACAATTGCTTTACTAAATTAATTTCAAATACGTAAGTTGATTATATTTTATATTAATTATATAAATATTTTATCTTTTTAATTTGCAATGGTACTACCAAAATTTTGACACTGGGTTTATATGTAGTGATAAAAATATAAAAGGCAGCCTAATTTAATTTTCTATGCTCTTCAAAAAAATCAACTGCCATTATTTTTTATTTTATTTCTTCTAATTAATATTATGAATGCTTAATAATATTCAGATTATTATAATGATAACTGTCTCACAGTTCTAATTTACGATACGCTCTTATTAATACAAAGAATTTAATATATGATTCAATATTATAATACCTACAAAAATGCATTAATAAATTAATAGAAAAGGTATTTCAAACAAAGGAGGTTAACACGATTTAAGTTAAATTCATTAGATTGAGATAAACCATAACGAATTCAAGCGTGGAGATCTGAAATATGTAACAGTTTCTTTTTCATGTTCCATTGAAATTGATTAATGGTCTATGTGCAAAAAGATCCACTTGAGTCCAATGAAACAATTTAAGATATTTAGGTCGCACGTCCAAATTTTAATGACTAAATTCCATTCTCTTTTCAGTGTCTTATAATTAGGATCTTTATGGTCAATAGTTTGAAGGACTTTTCTTATATATTTAATATATATTCCTTCCCAATTATTATTCCAAAGGATTAGATAACATACTTCAGTGATTTCTTTACTTCCTTCAAAATTGTAATTCCGTGTATCCGAAATATGAATACAAATTACAATTATATCCCCGATTCAGCTAATTTAAAATATTATACAGAAATACAGCCAACACCCTTCAGTAACTGCTTTCAGTACGACAATTATTAGTGACCTATACTGAAAAATGAGTAGTGGTCTATGTACAACAATATCGACTAATTTTTTCAACCAATTTTCATCACATGTTAAAGTATAAATTTAGTTTAGTTGACTCAAAAAATTCACTGTGTACTACTAGGTACAGTAACTTATATGCATGCTAGTACATAATACCCCAATTATTTAGTGATGCAGAAAATACGAGCGATATATGTATAGGGTGATAAAGTTCCAGTGCCGTACTAGTGTTTTCTTAGACACTTGCCTTGACCGTCAAAAGTGTATTGTTTTCTCTGACATTAATCCTTTTAACGTCCTATATTAATAAGCTTGTTTTAAATAATCCGGCAATTAATGGATTTAATTCGTAGATATTGAGTATGAAAATTAAAGGTAGAATTGATAGAGTTAACTTATAATTACTGAATGTGGAAACTGTTACCGTATATGAAGGAAAAGGACCAATATTTATATATTTTAAAATTTAAAACAAGTTCTCTCCATTTGAATGATCAAGCTGGAATATATCATATTTCAATTGATAATTTAAAATCTTATTTTAATTACAAATTTGAAATCTTATTTTAATTACAAATTTAAAATCTTATTTTAATTACGAAGTTGAAATATTATTTTAATTTCCAATTAAAAATCTTATTTCAATAACTATGTTAAAATATTATTTCAATTACCAAGTTAATATTATTTCACAAACCAAGTTAATATATTATTTCACAAACCAAGTTAATATATTATTTCGCAAACCAAGTTAAAATATTATTTCGCAAACCAAGTTAAAATATTATTTCGCAAACCAAGTTAAAATATTATTTCACAAACCAAGTTAATATTATTTCACAAACCAAGTTAATATTATTTCACAAACCAAGTTCAAATATTATTTCGCAAACCAAGTTAAAATATTATTTCGCAAACCAAGTTAAAATATTATTTCACAAACCAAGTTAATATTATTTCACAAACCAAGTTAATATTATTTCACAAACCAAGTTCAAATATTATTTCGCAAACCAAGTTCAAATATTATTTCGCAAACCAAGTTAAAATATTATTTCGCAAACCAAGTTAAAATATTATTTCACAAACCAAGTTCAAATATTATTTCGCAAACCAAGTTAAAATATTATTTCGCAAACCAAGTTAAAATATTATTTCACAAACCAAGTTCAAATATTATTTCACAAACCAAGTTAAAATATTATTTCACAAACCAAGTTAAAATATATTTCACAAACCAAGTTAAAATATTATTTCACAAACCAAGTTAAAATATTATTTCACAAACCAAGTTAAAATATTATTTCACAAACCAAGTTAATATATTATTTCACAAACCAAGTTCAAATATTATTTCGCAAACCAAGTTAAAATATTATTTCACAAACCAAGTTAATATATTATTTCACAAACCAAGTTAAAATATTATTTCACAAACCAAGTTAGAATAATATTTCACAAACCAAGTTAAAATATTATTTCACAAACCAAGTTAAAATATTATTTCGCAAACCAAGTTAAAATATTATTTCGCAAACCAAGTTAAAATATTATTTCACAAACCAAGTTCAAATATATTTTTCACAAACCAAGTTAAAATATTATTTCACAAACCAAGTTAAAATATTATTTCACAAGCCAAGTTAAAATATTATTTCACAAACCAAGTTAAAATATTATTTCACAAACCAAGTTAAAATATTATTCCACAAACCAAGTTAAAATATTATTTCACAAACCAAGTTAATATATTATTTCACAAACCAAGTTCAAATATTATTTCGCAAACCAAGTTCAAATATTATTTCACAAACCAAGTTCAAATATTATTTCACAAACCAAGTTAAAATATTATTTCACAAACCAAGTTAAAATATTATTTCACAAACCAAGTTAAAATATTATTTCGAAAACCAAGTTAAAATATTATTTCAATTACCAAGTTAAAATATTATTTCACAAACCAAGTTAAAATATTATTTCAATTACCAAGTTAGAATATTATTTCACAAACCAAGTTAAAATATTATTTCAATTACCAAGTTAATATTATTTCACAAACCAAGTTAAAATATTATCTAAGAATGATTTACAATCTGGCATTCATTGGTGAATTTATCATACCACCATTAATTATTTCTCATAAGGAAACATACAACAGTTAGCAGTAAATAAAAAGATTTACCATTGTGCTAGTGGTTGTAAAAATTAGAATGGTGGTCACATATTACAAGGGACTTGATAGTTTAAGACACACAAACCAGGGTAGTGGCACCATTAAAAGATGTTAACAACAGATAGCTTTGAGATGGACCAATGAATATAATTAATTCAATGTTCTGTATATAACTATTAAAATGTCCTTCTAAAATGACTGTAGCTAGTATTAGTGAGTATATTCATGAAATTGTTTTAAGTTACTTTATACATTAAGACGCTTACAAATTAATGTAGATATTAAGAATGATTTCAGCCTAGCAACTGTACCGTTTATATGCAATTCTGCTTTTAGCAAGATAATCATCAATTTTTCATGCCTTCGAAATTATATTTTTTTAATGAAAAGTATATTTTCAATGATATTTTCAATGATACTAATTTAACATTTATATTTTTTTACTAATTGTAATGCTTGTAGATATTTTAAAATTAGTCTGGGTACACGACGACAAATTTGTAAGAATTGAAAATAATATGAAATTATGAAACTGTGATTTGTGACTTTATTCTACAAATTCAAATTATGATTAACATCGAACAATTTTCATTCCTAATATAAATATATCTTAGTGAAAACATTGACATGAAAAAACAATTCCATAACTCAAATATAGTCATCACTATGATTATGATCCTTGTTTGTTTACATAGAGTTATGATAAACGTTACTAGAGAGAGGTAGTGTTGCAGCAATTGCGAGACGCTGAAAACCTTATTTTGTTTCAGTTACTCCATTGAAATTGCCAGTTAAATGACTCCAAAATAAAGAATTAACCGTCCTGCAAGACGCAATATAATTTTGGCTCACCACTTGTATGTGTCAATTTCAATAACTATTTCTTTTTGTGTAATTACGAACTTGTTCGTATTCTATTTACAACACCAGCATATTTTATTTTTAATGTGAATGATATCTAGAATTATGGAGTGTCTATTTCTTTATATTGATTCTGCTGAAAAAAGAGGATGAATGATTGTTTTATATTTAAAAATATGAATTCCATGTCTAAGAAACTGAAATATGGAAAATTACAGTGCTCTTTGCACGGATACGAAAAATTAATTTAATATTAGTTCCTATATTATTTGAGGAAGGGGGGGGGGGGGGGGAGGGGGGGGTATTATTTTCGGAAAACAATGCATCACTTTCAAAATAAATTTCAGATACTCAATTATCATTTGCTCTGGAATAATTTAGTTAAAAATTAAATGATTAATTAATATGCTATGTGAAATTTTGTATATATGAAGGGTATCAAAGAAAATAATAAGCAATCTTAGAAAAATTTGATATAAAAAAGTAGGTAAAAATACTTCAAAATATTAAATGATGAAAGAATAAACTTTTTCGTTAGAAAAGTTTTTAGTGGCTATATAAGTAGATATACAAACTAATTTGATAGATACTTATGTAATCCACACTGAGAAAAAATTGCGAGTCAGCCTGACTCATCACTTGAGTCAAGGCTGCAAACTCAAAATTCGAGTCTTCTTTCTTGATTGACTCTACATGAGTCAATCTGACTATCAATTAAGAGTCAATATGTTTCTTGTTTTTGAATAAAATATTATGATGAGTCAAATTGACTCACATTTTTGAGCCTGTTTTGGGACAAACTGAAAACTCAAATATTGAGTCAATTTGACTCGTATTTTTCTCTCAGTGCAAATTTTTCTACCCGCAGCTAAATTGAGCTTAACCAACCCTATACTATCATGCATACAATAAAATATATGAAATGAAACAGGGAAATAGTTAATATATAATAGCTATCTATTGCATGTAAGTTTTTATACAACGTCTAGTTAAATGTTTTCATCATAACAATTCCTACAAATTTATTGATAGCTAAAATAAAATCGTATTCATACAAAGTTAATTGTGGATAATCTGAGAAACGATTCTGAAAAAGAAAATATTTTATGAAATTTAGATTTGAAAATGATTTAGAAAAAGATGGAAGAAGGTGGTATACTGTGCAGTGTACATCCATAGTGACCTGGTTACTGCTTAGTGTAGTAGCCTTATTTCTGTACGGATAGGACCGGTATTAGATTCCTGGTCATAATATTTAACACTTCCTTTTGAAAGTTTGTTTAATCTTGATGTTTAAGTCTTTCTATTCTTACTCACAGATGATCCTTATTCTTTGATTGTAAATTGAATGCCTTGAAAGTCAAGTAAATCATTCAGAAATCAGTTTAAGTAAATAAAGGCGTTAAAAATACTGCTCCGAAAAATCGAAAAAAAAATTATTTATGAATGGTTCTATATGCTGAAAAATAAGCATACATTATATAACTTTTCCTCTATTTTTCTAGAACTTGCAATATTGATATTGAGAAATGCTAATCATGATATATTTAATTTTTTCATAAAGTTATATTTCAAAATCAGGAACATGTAAATTCTACAATAGTTAAGTTCTTTCAGAGTTCGATTACATGTTACAGTTTTTGCAGTGTTACTCAATTGCTGAGATGTATTCCATGCATGTTAATTAGGTCCAAAGACTTTATTTGAATAATTTACCATAAATATCCCTGTAGACACTGGTGTGAGTAGCCGTCATGGTGAAAAAAGCATATGAACTCTAAGAAAAAAGTGAGGGCGTATTTGCTGGCAAGGTTCAGACAGTGAAATGAGTTAGTTTTTAGGAGGAGTTTCTACCTTCCCGCAGGCCTTTTCTTAGTAGAGTGGAGGTGGTCTTAATTATTATCAGTATATCATGTCACATATCATCCACCTTTCGTTAACTTGTAGTCTGGTGATAGATTATAGTGTTTTTTTAATGATTAGGGTAGGTTTTTCATCCTTAATAATTATGTTTAAAAGTTGGTTTTGACTTGACAGTAATTTTATAATAAATTAATATCATCATTGACATTTTTCTCCTTTTTTCAAATAGAATTATTTAATTAACTCATATACCTGGTCATCCTTTCCTATATTAAATAGTATAACATGTATTTTAAAAGCTAAGTAACATCTAAGTTATTTGCACGCAGACTAAACTGCGTATTCAGAGGAGATTAGGCTATGGTGCCATAGCCGAAATGTCAAATCTACTTTTTGTTCCTACATCACCACAATACAGTCCTTAACAGTTCACTTTCTTCTGAATTTTAGTGACTGACACTCGTTTGTTCGACTGTGTGGACATCAATACTTAGTGCTAAGCAGATATATCGGTTGAAATTATCGGGAAGGTGAAAGTTCAGTAGACCAGCAAGGTAGGTAGGTAGTTTAGGTAGCCTAGGCGTTGGTCACAGGTTTTTGTTCTTTCACTTTCTTGTTCACTCATCTTATCCATCCTTAGGAAGGTGTACCATATTTGACAGTCTGAAACAATAGAAAATTAACAATTTTGATTAGACATGTTGCTATCATTTGAAATAAACGTTCCGACTTTAAATAATAAGTGTGATGGCAGTTTTAAGTTTAAGGTATTTAATTTTTTAGGAGAGTAACTGGCACATACATTTTATAATTATAAATATGGAGTCTATCGTATAAATAAAATATATTAAGACATTGCACAGACTGATACATATATTTTATAAAACTGTATTAACTTTTCGTTATAATATTCATTAATACACTTCAAATATTATAATCTGATTATCGATAAATAACACCGTAAATATTTTGATTGCAGATTATAATAAAAAATTACTTGATTAACCTTTACAATTTTAGGTTTTGATATTCATTCTGTAATGGAGAAAATGTTGATTATCTGTGACTGATTCGGAAACTTGGAGAGAGGTGAGAATCACTTTCAAAAGTTATTCTAAATACCCAATCTAATGTTAGAAAATTAATTATCAATTTTGTTGATATTATGAAATGAAGCGTGAAAAGTAATTTTTAAAGTGACAAAATAAAAATTTCATGCAAGATCGTCATAAAAAACTACAAGCACATTGTAATTCATATTTCATTTAGTTTCATATAAAAGAATATATACCGTTTTATTTAAGTTTTATCTTCAGATATCAATAAGATACACTATATATTATAGTGACTATAACCTGTGCTGATCTATCTGGTTTGGTTCATGCATTCTGGTTCGTATTTTTTGTGGTTAAGAATTTGATATCAAGAATATTAATAAAATATTTTGTTGCTAACAAACACTGCTAGAAATTTATAATTATCTAAAGAAATTTTTGAGAGCGTTCTCAGAAAATTCCTTTAAGATTTAGCGTAAGGTAAGATACGAATTATTGGACAGTTCCACATCTTCGATCATAAAAGAAAAAATAAATCACAAAAAATTATATTTTAATTTTTGAAATAACCAATAAAAATATTGTATTATATTCATTTTATTAAAATAATCGAGGATGTAGAACTGTCCGATAATTCATAATTTACCCTATGTCGTGGTCAACTCGTCTACAGACTGGTTTTTGTGGGGTTGCAGCTGGGTTGCCTCACAGGTTGTGATGGGGTTAGGTTGATATTGAGGCTGGTATCTCATTGATCTGTTGGTGATGGTGCAACCCTCTCTGCACTTTGGTGCACAAAAAAATGCATTAGTAGCTGACAAATTGATAAAAGAGTTGAGTGATGAAATGTTTAGAGGTGATCTTTTTAAATAGTATTTATTTAAATTTAATGTTACATTTTTAGGTTTCAATTCTAGTCAGTTTAAAAATTATTTTTTGTAATTTCAAATTTAGTCAGTTTTAATTTTTTTTTATTTCAATTTTTTTATTCAATTTTAAAATTCAAATTCACAATTAATTTTAAAATTTCAATTTTAGTCAACTTAAAAATTTTATTTCAAAATTCAATACTGTTTCTAAAATATTAGTTAGGTTATTGAATATTTTAAAGAGAAATTAGTTGATCAAATTTTGAATGAATTTTTAACATTATTTATTGTTGGTAGTGTTAGGTTGCTTGTTCCCAATTTTTTCGTTATAAATAAAGGAGACGTTGAGTGTAATTTGAATTTCATTAAATTAATTAATTTATTCTTCTTGTTTATAATGGATATATATTCTCTTTTAAAACAAAATAATGTATTAATGAATATAGTTTATATAATAATAATAATCAATTATCTGTTCGATTTGTTATCAGTGTTGAAAATTAAAAATTTATAATTATTAATTATAGATGTCTAATATTTTTTTACTATTTGATGATTAATATACTTAAAATTTAATTTGATACTAAAAACGCGTGCCGTCGAAATTGACGCCAAATTTATACCGGTCACTGATTAAATCTAATAAAAACTCAACCTGTTATTTCAAAATGAAAATGATTTTATTTATAAAGACTTTTTTGAAGTAACTAATTGATCAAATAAAACGTTTGAGCATCGATGCTATTTTGGAAAGTTTGTATCAAGATTTCCTCGCAAATACTTTTATCCAAGTCTACCAAATAGAGGTTTTCTATACTCTTCACCAGATAGAAAACTTTTTTGTGTTGATGGGGAGAACTGTTATATTTTAGGCATGAACGCAGAATATTTACGTACCGAATAAATATTACTCTACATGTAATTTTTTTTAGCGTTTTTATGTTAATGTGAACGATTTAAATCATTTTTTTATGTTGCATTACTATTGGTTTGTGCAATAAGATGTAAATTTTATATAGTAATTAGATAACACTGCTGGTATCCAGTATCCACTATTCAGCGGATTTTCCAAAAACGAATTTGCCGAAACTAAATTCTCCGAAAACTAATTCGCCGAACCAGATTCTCCGAATACGAATTTACCGAAACCCAAATTTGTCAAAAACGAATTTGCCGAAGTGAAGATTTGGTGAAAGACAAATTCACCGAAAATCAAATTTACCGAAAGACTTATTTAAAACCAAATGTAAAAACATACAAAAAGTTACAGGAAAGACACGAAATAACGAAATCATAACCTTTAGTTACACCTAAAATTGATCCTTTAATTATTCTATCTTTAACAGTTAATTTTTGTACCTACCAGTAAATGATCCTTTGTCTTTGTTCTAATTTTAAAGACGTTCAAGCTTTATTTAGTCAGTAGGTATCAGTCAGTCAGTTTTGGGTGCATGTCATATTTCATTCATTTGAGCGTTTGGCTTGGTTTTAGATAGTGTGTTACTATAACGTGTTTATTCATTTTTCTGTGAATAATCTATTTATAGTGCTTTGTTTTAATGCAGGATGAATATATATCACGGCGAGTTAAATAAACTACATGTAAATTACTTTATGTGATTACTTAACTGAAATTCTTTGTGTAAATACGCCAAATAAAGCACGCACTGGTTTCTTATTTTGGATTCAGTTGTTTAAAGTATTCCATACAGAAGGTGTGTTGTGGCTAACATATCAATATTTAATCCATTTATTGCGTTTAGAATATAAAATTGTTAGTAATGAATAACATAATTATTAGATATGTTTATATCTTCCCAATATACCTCTGGCTTCAACGATAGTGTCACTTGCATGAATAAATTTGTTTCAGTTAAAAACATTGATTTCTATCAACCTTTTATTTGTAGTGCCAATTAGCGGAACACAAATTTATATAGCAATAGCAATGTCAAATTCATATAAGGTAATATGTTCTTTCATGCATAAGATATAATGATGAGAACAACAAAGTTCTACAGAATGTTCTTTTAAATATAATTTTAGTCAAATTCGTTATCCGGAAAATTTGTCCTTCGGCAAATCCGTATTTCGGAAAATTAGTTTTCGACAAATTTGGGATTCGGCAAACACGTATTCAGAAAATCCGTTTCGGCGAATTAGTTTTCGGAAAAATTAGTTTCGGCCAATTCGTTTTCGGAAAATCAGCCTGGACCTAACGCAGCTATTTTGAAATCTATATATTTGAATTAAATTGTAGAAAGAATGAGCATACTAATTAACTGGTTCTAGGAAAACTGCCATGCGGACAACTGCCATAGCGGACAACTGCCTTAACGGACAACTGCCCATAAGTATACGGGGACTAAATGCGAACGCCACGTGAAACTCACAGGAGGTCACATTTCCTTGAGTAAACAAAAAATTAATAAACTTTTTGCAATTTTGTTTACATATTCGTGTTCACGAATATCATTGACTTACTATTGCTCAATAAAAGTAATACATTTAATGTATAAGTGAGCATATTATTATATTTTAGACTAGTTAATGTGAACCGTACGTGGTCGCTACCTGTGGTCACATTTATATTATTTGAGTGTGATTAGCGTATTCTAATAGTATTCTCATGGTATAATATAAAAATGTATACTTCAAGATATATAAATCAACACTTGATATCTATTGAAATGAATAGATTACTCTTTTAATACACATGTGAACTGTACGTGGTCGCAACATGTAGGGTCACACTTATCTAATTTGAGTGTTAGTTAACGTATTCTAATGGTATCAAATTAAAATGCACACTTATTAAAGATACATAAATCTTTTAGATATATGTTACATTAAACCGTCAATGTAGTTCTGTGTTCGCTAGTTTGTTGTACTGCACATTTCATGATTTATAATGACCTGGCAGGGGGGTTACGTATTTGTGATGTTATATCTGAAATAAACGGCATATATGTACCATTCCAGACGACCCCCAAACAAAACGATCGTAACCAAACATATCGGAAAATTAATTGCGCTATATCTCGAAAACGAAGAGTTTTCACAACAAATGGTATTCGTGATAAACGTCTTAAAATGGCTACTTTAACCTACTCATATTGTCAAATTATCAAAAACCCTGATAAAGATAGAAATATTGAAAAAAAACGTGACCCATAGGAGAAATTAACCTCCTTGTGGGTCGCATCTGGTGTTCGCAATTTCTTCCCGTATGTTATTCCAACTGCTATGCGGACAACTGCCATGCAATATAAAATAATTTCATTTGGGTGAATTGTATAATACGCTGAAAAACTTAACCTTTCTTGGAATTAATTTGATGTGAAGTATATTATTATCTTGACCTAAAATTTTAGTATAAAATGTTAATTGTACAGTCTGAAATTGTGGATGAAGAGGCATAAAAATTAATATTGAAGTAATACTATAAAATTATTCCTCTGTCACATTCATATAATTTCACATTTAACGACTTAAATTATCACATGGTTCACAAAAAAATTTAAATCTATAAATGCAAAAGTTTATTTCAAACATTTCAGAATACAAAGAATAGTACAAACATAAGCTTTACAGGTTACATTTTTCAGTGAGTGTGATTTTGCATCTTATTATTTAAGAGTTACTTTCTCACAACAATGGGCATATATGAATGAGTTAATTATAATTTCACTTTGTTATTACTATAATAACAAATTTAATAAAACATACATCAGTAATAATTATTCAGATATATTCTAACACTTTTCAAATATTTATAAGACATATAATGCATAGATTTTTGATAGGTGGGAGCTAGTAACAAAGAAACGATAGAAAAACAAATTCAAATTTCAAAGTTACTGTGTAAAGTGTTCTTCGTATGAAATTTGATCATAGAAATAAGATAATTAATTACTACTTAAGTTTCTCATCCTGAATTTAGCTGCAAAGTTATTTTCTTACAAATTAAAAATATTAATTAACCCAATGGAAAATTATGAAATAAAGAGATGCAAAATTAACCTCAAAGGAAATTTTAACCTGTACATCTTGTGTTTGTACTATTCTTTGTATTTTGAATTGTTTGAAACAAAGTTCTGCATTTACAGATTTTAACCTTCTGTCAACCATTTGATTATTTACGGGACTAATAGGTTAAATATGAAATAATATGATTTAACAAAGAAATGAATTTAGTATACTTCAACTTTAAATTCTAAGTCTACCGTCAATATTAATTTTTATACTTCTCTATTCACAATTTCGGAGTATACGATTAACATTGTTATAATTGATTTTTAGGTTAAGATAATAATATACTGCACATCAAATAAATTCTATTAAAGGTTAAGTTTACCAGCGTATTGCAAATCACCACAAATAAAATTATAATATAGTGTATGGCAGTTGTCCGCTATGGAAGTTGTCCGCATGGCAACTGTCCGCTATGGAAGTTGTCCGCATGACAGTTATCCTCGTGACAGTTTTCCGTACACCTATTTGACTACTAACATTATGAAATCAAATTGTGTATAATAATAAAAATTGCACAAATCAATGAAATTTGAATTAATTCCATTGTCTATTCGTCAATCTAAAATTTCTATTAATTATGTGCGTACTTATTATATTTTACCCCAGATATTTAATTTTGATCTTGCTATCGTTATTTTATCAATTATTAAACTTCAATAACCACATTGAAACACAGAGCACTTTCATGCTTTGGTATATCTCTCATTGAACAGTTTTATATAATTGAAGTGACTAGGGGAGGATGGTCATCAATGGAACCAAAAATACAGAAAGATTGATATTTCATTTACTATGGGCAAAGTATGAAAAAAAAAATTCATTTGTAATATAGATATTCCTTTATAAAATGAAACTAACTCGAATGCTATCACATATTCTGTTGACTAGAAATAAAATAAATAAAAAACAAAAATTATGGTCAAATTTCAAGTTCGAATTATCTCTTTATGTTGTCCCACACTTAGTTGGTTCATATATTATCAGTTTAATGTCCTCTAGCCTCACCAATGCCATGTCAGGAACATTAGTAAAATTAAGCTTATTTCACTCGAATCTTCGCCTAACATCAATATTTCGGATTTATCTTTTTCATGCTATAGGCCAACAGAATACGTTTTAGAAATCGAATCAAATTCTACAAGTTCATAAACCTTCATTTCCAACGTTTTCGGTAGAGATTTAAGTTCTTCATATGAATGGATCAGTTAGATTAAGAGTTCTATACCAGACCAAGAACAATAGTTCACAGGCCATCTACGGCGGATACTTTATGAAGTGATTTCGAAGGCCTTATCCTTAGTGGCTACAGCAAAAAGCTTTTCTTTCTCTGGTGTATCAATCATGCTGCGTCTTTTTCTTTTATTAGTGAAATTTGTTTTCTATGTAGTGCTTTGTGATGACCTCAGATTGCTAAAGCCCTTGAACATGGTCGAAAGTCCCGCTTCAGATGGAAGCTCTGTTTCTACAAGAAACCCTGAAGCTACAGTTCACGTTATTGTATCAAAAATAGATATCTATTAATTCATATGGAGTAACTAAACAGTTTGATAATAGGGCACTGTCCCATTGTTAACCAAATTTTCTGTCCCAATAATCACCATGACGCCATTTTGAAAACATATGGGTATAGCAGCTCAACTACAAAAGTATAAAGGCAATCCTTCCATATGATCATATTTTACATATTATTTAATATTATGTATAAATACCGTAAGCATTATATGTTAAATTAACAAATTTATAACAATTGAAACAAAGTACGAAAAATTTAGTTTTCCCACCTCTAAAACACGTTTTCGCTTTTACACAGGGCTGACTGCATCCCAACCGCTGAATGCAATTCGAGTGAATGCATTGATGTGTATGCCTAATTTACTACTAAGATTTCGTTAAAAATTACCCTCAAATAAAAAAAGTTATTTAGCATGTCCCATTGTTCCCAGTGTCCCATTGAGGATTCTTAAATGGACTTAGTTTTTGTTCTAGCACATAAACTAATAAACCAAATAGGCTTCTGCGTCGTCTGCAAAATTGGGTTTGAATTTATTTAACATACCTTTAAAAAGCGCAGAATTATTCGAATATATATTTTTCGATCTTTTTGATTTCAATAAATGAAGAATTTGGATTTGCTTTTTAATTTTGATTATCATCAAATTATATCTCAACCTGTCTTTTAACTCCTGAAATACAATGCCTATATTTCACGAGTGTGATCTTTCTTAGAATTAAATGAAATAAAACATAACAAATAACCTGTATACACCAGTCATGAAGATACCAATCTCTCCCTACAAAAACGAGTCACGATCACCAATCAGGACTCAGAAGCTTCCCCTTCCGTCATCTCGTCCAAAATATTCGCCATGAAACGTCGAATATCTGTCAGTGAATCTCTGTCAAAATATTAAACATTGCGTGAATACCAAAATGGTTTGAACATACATAGATAGCGGAAAAAAATATATTGTGATTCATCACAATATTCAAAATGCCGTCCGTCTACATTTAATTTATTAATTTGAATATTTTTGTTAGATTACTGACTTAGAAGATTTAAAGTGGCCACTTCATCATCCACTACAGTTCCACCCTAACTCTCTACCCAAACAAAGGTAATGTTAATTAATAAGAATGTCTTGTAAAGTGCTGAAGTAACATGGAAATGCTTTCGCTTGTGTTCCTCGAGTGGAGAATAAAAAGAAGAAACCTTTCGTCGGGAGTGAGAATTTGACTTTCAAATGGTGCGTTATTCAGAGGGCATTTTATACACCACTGATTGTTGCTTCCAAAACATCTGGAAAAAGGAGGGAAAAAGTGACGTGGAGTTTGCTCTGGATTTGACCCTCTAATGCTCCGTATGACAGAATATTCATCTTCACCCTACGACTAAGAAATATAAATTGTAGAGATGATTTTCAGGGGTTGGAGTTGGATTCGAATACAGTGAGAGTTACTTCATGCATATCTACTAATATAGAATATATGGAATGTAGAGAGAAAAATTGTGAGTATTTATATTTATGTTCACCTGGAAGTAATTAAATAACTATAGTGTTTCTTTACATGGTTAACAGCGTAAGTACTCACTTTTAAAATGTCATCAATTTTCTTTAAATGTCATGCTAACTAATCTAAACTATATATCAGTATATGGGATATCATTATATGAAAGTGGTCTGATATTGACATCAGGAATGTCTGTTTCAAATGTTCATAGGGATGGAATTCCCCCTTTCTCGAAACACAATAGGTGAAAGATCCATCCATCACTTATATCCTCTACTCACATCTGTTAGAAGATCATCAACCCTATTTAACCATCAATTATATTATCATTCTTTTTGGTAATATGCCAGATAGGAAAATTTTCTGGTGGGTTCATAGAATATTGAGTAGGGACCACACATACCAATATTAACAAGCTATAGCCTGATTTATTCCGTGTGTGCATTGATTAATTAAGTATATTTAAATGCTGTGTCTCTTGTAAATTAAATATGGAATTAATTAAAAAAAAAGTTTGTCGAACTGAGTTTTTTATGCTTTTTGAGGTTCATTTCACTTGCAGGACAATGTCATTAACTCAACATTTCTATTGAATATTTCTGTAATGCTATGTGTAATTGGAACTATTTTGTGCAACAATCGTATCTTTCATATATTCCAAATCATATTGTTATATACAATTTTTAATGATGTATTATATATTGCCGTAAAGGGAATATGATAATGCAAACCAGGGGCCATGAATGTTAACTTAAATTAAATGTCAGACTGATAATGTTTGTGAAAAATAAATGTAGATATTATCAGTTAAATAATAATATAAATAATGATATACTTTTATTATAGATTTGATTGTAATATTTGAATTTATTTACCCCTGCTTTATTTTTTTCGTTATATCCAATAATTATTTTTTTACTCTTCCTATTCTAAACAATTTGCTTTACCATTTTAAATATAAAATACACATATACTATTTAACAAATAAAAATCAATTGAATGATAATTATTTTTTAAATATCCGGATGAAAACTAGAGTTGACTAAGAATATAATTAATTAATCTTCTATGGGTCCACCATAATATTTTATGTGGTTACAACATAAGCATGTACTTCGATGGAATCATACAATTGACATTTCTTGGCATTTCAAACAATTAAATCAGTCAGTATACTTATACAAATTGACTGAAAAGATGTATTTTTATATAAAATTGTAAAGTATATTGTTTAGAATAGGAAGAGTAGAATAATTATTTGATGAAATGAAAAAGACGCAGTATTAGATAATTTTAAATCTTATTATCAAATATTTAATAAAAGTATATTATTATTTAAATTATTAATATGAACATTTATTGATGTCATTTGAATTTCTTTAATTATAAGGAAAAATTAGTGTATAAAATGATGACTTTTATACATAAAATAATACTAAATAACGGAATGAAATACTTAATATTAAACAAATTGAGCTTTCAGTTATTCCTGATGCTGCATCATTTATTATTATCATTATTGGGCTGTAAAGACTATTAGTGTTGTAAGCGAACTGATTTAAAGGAAGAGTTTTAATATTATAACAATTGTTGAAGAAGATTCAAAACAAACCGTACTCTCTATAAACTGTTATAATAATCACCCAAACATTTGGCGTCGAACCAAGATTTCTTTTTTTTCTCTCCCGAAATAATTTTTCTAGTTACGGTTGCGGACCAGTGGTTTTACAGGGAAATACCATCAATAGTGATATCTGAGCACCAAAAGCAGTGTCTGAAGATAGATCAGTTTGGCTATTGTATTTCTAGTCATTTAACTTCCAGGTAATGTAATTTGTCTTTTTTTTCATAATTTTGAATTACAGTGTAAAATACAGTAAAAGTCAACTCCTTTATAGTGAATAAATTAGCTAGGATTTACCCTGAATATTGAACTAATTTTCTGCCATGAATTGACATCAGTTTTAGAAAAATAATGACTATTTTATGGGTTACTAAAGAAAATCTGTTAACTATTCCGGCAACATCCTAACTCATTTATTGCAGAGGAGTTCACTAAAGATTGTTAACTACATCTTCTATGACCCCACATAATTTTTTACTGTATATCATTGTTTATTTTTTCTGGTGGAATAAATATATTATAATATTCATATATTTTATTTGAAATTTTTAAAATATACAATTCTAAACCAATCCTTAATTTCAATCAAGTTAATAATTGCAATAAAACAAAAGCGTTTTTTTTTTTTAATTTATTTGAATATTATTTATTACTTTCAAGGTAAGTTTCATATATTGCGATGCATATTTCTGCACTCATTAAAACTCTTTCAGTTTTCAATCAAGAACACTCCTGACAATTCCGAGAAAAAAGTAACCAGCACGAGTTCTCATTTCCTATCTTATAATGAATAGAGTTTCTCCAAGAGATGGAGACGGAGTTTGGGAGTCTTTCTTTCGAATGGATTTCAGACTCTCCCTCTTCTCAATTTTGATTTCCTTATACTTCAAAATAATGAGAGGTCAAACACTGTCGCTAGAGTCGTAGTTCAAGGAGTCAGAAATAGACTAAGAGAATGCAGTTTTGTAGCTACGTGAGTAAAGGAAAGAATAGGAGTTTAATATTTATTATTAGACTTTGTTTGTAGGAAATGTGAAATAAAATTAATTGAAATTAAATACAATCAGGCTTAAAATATCTTTAAGTGAATTTCAAAGAAGCATAAAAGATAACTAGAAATTAACGGTCAAGATATATTAGATTAAAATATACAAGGCGTTATCTAATATTTGTTAGTAAATGGTCTAGTGGTAGGTAGACCATTTACTCTCTTTGCCTACTAATCATTCAAGTCTTAGCAAATGTTCAGCATTTAGAAAATATGAAAAACGGATGTCAATTTTAAAGAGAGAATTGATATCAAATGAAAAATAAAAAATAATCACATGTATTTTTCCCCTTCAATAAAATTATTGTATGCTTAAAGTAATTCAAGAAATATATAAAAATAAAGGGTGTTTTTTGAAAAAAAGAGCCTTATATCGTATACCACAAATTTCGACCAAAGTACAGTTTCACATATTTTAATTATCGCAATATTTATGTCTGCTATATACATATAAACTTCTTTATAATAACATATACATATAAACTCTCGAAAATATATACAGTCCAAGTTTTGCAAAGCTCAACTTGAGTAAAATTATTAAACATTAAAATTTCAAAATTATTTCAAATAAATACTGCATTCAATTTTCCTGAAAAGTATATACCTGCATCCATGGCATCAATATGATATTACTATTTCCACACAAAATAATCATATTAAGAAATATCTATATATTAATAACCATCAAAATATCCACTTCAACTTACAATTTCCACCATTTTTCGCAACAAAATTTTCTAAGCCAACCTACTCATCATTTGTTACGATGGTATGAAGTTGCTCACAATATTTTCATCTTTCTTTTTTCGCTTAACTGACAAACGAAGCTATCTTCAAAAGAGGAGAACTCGTCTGTGAAGTCAATTGGCTGGAAATTTGGGGAAGATAATAATTAGGGCTGGTTGTTGAGGGTAGATAAGTGCTGCGTTATCTCGGAAAATGTTATGGTTTTCGCCAAGCGTTTCCTGAGGTTTGGAGATGTAGTCGTTAGAAGTCATTCCAAGAAATAGTTAGAAACTGGCACAAGAAATCAGAGAGCTGCAATTTGCTTGTGTATTTACATCAAAAATGTCTGTAAAGTAGAATATTTATGCTATGGACGAACAAAATTACTATTTTTGATATTAATTTCCTGTAGAGAAATTAAAAGATGAGAAATTAATCATATTTTCGTTGTTAATGAGTTAACTTTTTAGTTAATGGTCGACATTTTGTCTCGTTTCAGTCTAATTAGTTTAGATTTGCTGAACTAAAATTCGTATAATATTCTTAAAGGAGGTTTTTATAGGTTTACTACCCCTTTAATACAATGATAAAACTTATATATATATACCTTTTTATTTCTGTAATGCCTGAGAGTCTGACGGTCTTCGATTCATATGGTCTGTGTCGCACCCTTTCTACATCGAGAAGTATATTTAAACTGTTTGAATTATTATTGTCAATGAATTTTAAGAGCTGCCAATTATAATAATTTTTGACTGTTCGATCAGAAGGAGGGAAAAAATAAAAGTGTTTAATTCTATTCTTTGAAATAAATGCAGAATATGTATGCATCGTAAATGCTATTTAAGTGGGAATAATAGCGTAGTAAAAAAACTGTTGTGGAATAATCCGAATTACAACAATTGTAGCAATTTCAAATTCAAGTTATTGAACTAATTCAAGCATCCTAAATTACGCTTAGAACTTCCGTGAACTATTCTGTGATTGCTTGGAACGCAAATTATGAATTCTAATCTTGGTTCAAATTGTTCAATGGTTCAAACTGTATATAGCAAGTTATTATAATTAATATTTAGGCAACTAACGCACCAGCTGTCATCACTATGAAACCCTTTTAAGTTGTCAGTCAACCTTTCAGGAATCTAAAGCCCTATTATACCAAGATTTAGCCACCATTTAAATTCGCATTCAACTAATTTGCACGATAGCGTTTCATAAATGCAGCATTTTGATATCAGTGCTTAGTGAGCGGAGTAGAGTAATCCTCAGTGTAGAAACTATATTAATTCTCTACGTACATTGACGACAACTCTCAGAGAATACTTTGTGAAACAATTAGCCTTGCGATGTCTGTACGGTCATCACCACCTAGTAGACTGATGTGTATATGGGCCTACAAAGGAGCTCTGTCTGCGCCATCATGGTGCTATTATCTACCATCCAGTCCTTTCCGTGATATTTGAGTAGTCAGTGTTATTGTAGTTTAGGTTGTTGAGCATCACACATTTCAGTTACGGATATTGTATAAGTGCAGATTTCCTACAAAAAATATGAAAAGAGAAAAATTCATAGAAATTTCATTGAGGAGCTAAATGTATTTTTTTATTTTTTTGAATAAATTCACTATACAGGGTATTTTACTTCTCAGAACTCTAAAGGAATCAGAATGGCTCACTAAACATGACTTCATTGTATGTTCACTACATACTCAGTACATAGGTAAATTCACTATAGGTACAGGAGTCTACTAATCAGGATGATTAGTCAATCAACACTTAATGTATTGTTTATCAGATTTTCCGTATTTTGATTTCTTTACCCTTGTCCGCAACATTTTCTTTGACTAGATAAGTTCTATAGAGACTAAAAATAGGCGTAACTATTCTATTTAATATATTAATATATACTTCATTTATTTATACCAAACTAAAAAATAAGAATCAGGAAATTAAATAACATATTCCTATATTGTTTTCGGTTTAATTAACGATTATTAATTATGTTATGTGTATTATCTGCAGTTAGATACATATGAAAATATGTACGTAAGTGAAGTTAATACTATTAAACTTTTTCATCATATTCTATAGTACTTTAACCGACAGTTTTACCTAACTTATTATTTCGTACATTTAAATAAGTAAGATATATAAACATTATAAGATTTTCATTAACATTTTCTTTTAATAATAATCTGAGATTGTTTACAACCTTCATTCGCTTTTCTTTGAAAACTTGCAAAGTTTAAATTCCC
The DNA here is from genome assembly GCA_947561585.1 of Caprella mutica. NCBI lineage: Eukaryota > Metazoa > Arthropoda > Malacostraca > Amphipoda > Caprellidae > Caprella > Caprella mutica. Next base: position 82,594 of record CANNZV010000106.1, read on the forward strand.
AACTGAAGTACATTTTCCCGGTACAAATACTCTCCGTTGTACTAGTTTAACATTTTTTTCTTATTGAAAGCCAAACTGACCTTTTAATTTCTAACATTAGAGGTGGCATCTAATGTGAACTCATATCAATCAATCGAAGGCAAGGATGAATTTTGTTGGAGTGGGATTGTGTTCTGATATTCTGTGATCCAGTTTAATTTCAATCTGAGCATGGTACATGTTTTTCTTTAAAATATAATGGCAGTGTTTCTCATGTAATTCACATTTCATTAACCGATGATATTGTTAACTGTTAATTTGATCAGAAAATAGAACAAGCAAGTGTTTTCAGAACAATTTAACAATAACCACTATATTACCTCTGATTAGCTGGTAACTGCTCGATTTTATATTAGTTCAACCACAAATAATTAGTATTTGTAAATTCAGATGCCTAACATTTATCTGCTATATAATCAGAGAAGTGTGCTCAAGTTTTTTGATAGCAATTGCTTGTTCCATTAGATTACTGCTATTCAATTTTGAAAATTTATATATTTATTTATAATTCTAATCTATTCATAATGAAGACTGATAAAATAAATGTATATACTAACTTATTTTCTTGTAAATACGTTAACTGTATATATACGTTAAATATATATGTATATACGTTAAATATATATAAAATATATTTACACAAACATTTGTTTGATTCAATATCTGACCGGTAAATGGTGTCAACTTCAATAATTATCTGTTTTTTCAAAACAATTATTCGGATTTTTAATCAATTGACAGGATTTTATTTTATTAGGGCTCATTGCGAGTCCGGATATTTTTATTTATTTTATTTATTTATTTGTAAACACAAAAATAACTGGTTGAACAATGGTATGTGCTACATTATATTATAAACATTTTTTGCGGCCTAATTAAGCTTTCGCTTCTGAGGCAACCTATATAAACTAATTAAAAACAAAGAACAATTATATAAAAGTTACGAATCATATACCAATGTACTACAGGAATATAAACCAACAAAAAAACATCTACTGATTGAGAATTACTAATTTTTTTACTTTACTTTTGGAATTTGGTAAGGAAGGACATTTTTTATTTTCTTCATCTAAATTATTCCAAAACTTTATAGCATTAAAAACAAAGGATCTTTGAGAAGTAGACCGACGGTACAGAGGTAGAGTGAAATTGAATCTATTGCGAGTGAGGTGCTGATGGTTATGGTTTGCAGATCTAATTTGGTTAAAAAATATATCATCATAGTTACAATTTAGAATCCTATACATGTAGATTAAAATCCTATAATGATACAATGCATTCAACTTAAATATAGATAACTTTAAAAATGAAGGGTGCGTGTGAGCATCAAATGGAAGGTTGTCAATTATTCTTATTGCCTTTCATTGAAGGATTGCAATTTTCTCAGTTGTGGTTTTTGTTGCAGCGTACCAGGCTTCAACTCCGTAGCTAACCAATGAAACGAAAAGAGAGAAATATAATTGTTTTAAAATTAGTTCAAACAAAATAAATTCTATTTTATTCAATACTCCCACAACTCGCGAAAGATTAGACGAGAGAACATTAATGTGTTGTTTAAAATTCAAATTTTGATCAATATGAAGACCAAGAAGTTTATGAGAATAAACCCTTCCAATAATCTCACCACCCATCTTAATTACAGGAAGTTCAACATCCGACCGATCCAACCATCAGAAAATTACAAACTGTGTATTAGTATACACTGTACATAGGGTGATAGCTGAGGGTAGATTCCAGGATTATCTAAGAATTGGAAATGCACAGGAACAGTTAACTATGACTATATATTATAGTATGTTCTTTTTTTAAATATTTGGCAAATAGAATATGCACAAAAATAGAATAAAATACAATCAATGAATCTATGGTCTAAATCAATAGTGACACTGGTAACTAAGATCATAGAACTAGTGGGTCAAATTAAGACTATAAAACTATTTGTCAACTAGATACAAAGAACTCTGAAGAAGACTAGTATAAAAATGGTCCATCTACAAAGATGCCAAGCTATTTTATCGAACCACTAACTATCTCTGTACTTTCGTTATGTGCGCAAGGTAAAACACACAAGAAAGAACTAATAAATAGTTAACTTCACGTGACACTCCATGCTCCTCTATTATACTTTCCCAAATTTTATTCTTTTACTTACAACCCTATTGCACATTGGCACAACTTATCTACATATAATCTAAAATACCTATACTTATAACATTTTTGAACAACAACAAGAACATGGATTAAACAACATCTTGTGCGCACAGAAAACAACCGTCTAAATTTGAAATTAAATATGTATCTAAAACATATTAAACGAATATTAGTAAGGGAAAAACTACCGGAGAATGCGAGAATGTAATTATTAGTTAAATTCTGTATTATTTTTTCATATAATTAGCGAAATGCTCATATCTTATATTGTTTGGTTTGTTTATAATCTTGTCAAAGCTATATGTAAAATTCCTTGTGAACACAAGATCCTAATTGAAAATAGGACCAGGTTTGAGGCAGCGGTCAAGCCAATCGAAGTAGTCACAACGGAAGTCAAGGAACAGCGAGAGCGCAGCGTTGGAGCTTAACTAACCGCTTAAAGGGGCTAATTCCACTCCGTCGTAACTGCACAGAACTACTCCAGGCACCTGCTCCTATATACCTAGCACGCTGCCTAACTACGGATGCGCGGCCAGTGGCCACGACTGTAATATTATATTACTAATATAGCAGTTTTGGCTAAGAACAATTCTTTTATTCTGTTTATTCATTATTAATATTTTTCATTTTTGTGTGGATGATATATCACTAAATTTTTGTTAACTTTGTTGTTATTCTGCAATACGGTAATAAATCTAGTATTGAAACTTGAACGATAATGGATGACCTTTAAAAATCTATTTAGATTAGAATAATTTTACTCCCTTATATCTTTTCGTGTTGAATACACGTAAATGTGTCCCTTTAATTTTACCTTGATACACGATATCAATCACTACTCAGAATGAAAGTTATAGAGAGGTTACCTGATATTTAAATGAGAGGTAATCATTATATCTTAAAACATCAATATTTTAATCATAAATTAAATATTGAATATCGATTTGTGTATTTTGATTGCAATCCGAACTAATTTCAACGATAGTAATATTACATTCAAGGTTCGTATAAGGATTCGAAAACTATTTTGTGTGAATTGGAGGCAAACTTGAATTTGAATTTTTGAACCATGCATATCATTACCTTTCAATTTAATGCATGCGCCACATGTGATATATCAATGCAGAGACAATGCCCTCCAAATTATACGCCTACATAGTACGTCGAGCAGAGACAGTTATGAATTAAAATGGCTGTTGAATTCAGCTACCATTGTTTCTCTGGCCATTATCATTGCATTAAATCGTGAGAAGAGTTCTCTCGCTTTCACTGCAGAGACGAGAAGCAAACATTGAACGGCATGCTTTGAAACATGGCGATGGCTTCAATTAACGCAAGCCTTACTTTGTAACATGCAATTAACTTTGGTGATACAAACATTGAACAAATAGAAATGCACGCAAGATAACTTATAATAGTTAAATGTGTATTATTAGAAGTAAATAAAAATCCAAAAATCAGACATCGCAAACAAATTGGGATTACTTTATTATATTATGAACATGTGTGTCCTTTCAAAAAAGAACATATAAAATAATATATAGCATTATTTGGAAAAATAGTATATATATACAATAAGTATAATTATAATAATTAAGAAGTAAATTTTGCACTATCTGCATTTTTTTATAGGGCTATATAGTATTAGCTATAGTATCTCCTTCTTATCTAATATTGCTGCAGCATCTTTTTTCTTTATTGGCAAGTATTTACTAATCAGTTTTCTATCTACAGGGTTCTCTAGATGGTTCAGAGATATTTAGTCCTGATGACTGTTCTGGGTAAATGTACATACAGAATATCACCTCGTGGCCTCATTTCCATTTACAAGTGCGTGCAAGCCTAATACATATGTAAATGGTGATCTGGAGAGCTGTGCAATGGATCTACAGATCCTCTTCAGTTTATAGAGATCACTGAGTATTGGAAAAAAGCTATAAAATCTTTACGGCTTTCTCCGATTTGTTCCGAAAAGATAAAATGCAGGAAAAATCTATGAATATTTTATTAGCTTAAACAAATTGAAAATTGTGATATTGTTAGGAATATTAAAAATATATATTAATTTAACTTAGGGATACAACTTGTTAAGTAATGAGTTAAGTTCTTTTTTACATTTAATATTTGAATCACCCAAATAAAGTGATTCCATTTACAATTGGAGCACCACTGCGACCTATTCTTTCAGCCATAGGGACTTCAGGATACAATATTGCAAAGTTTCTTCTACCTTTTTTAAACCCCATCACCACCAATCAGTACACAGTTCAGGACTCGTTCTTTTTTGTTAAAGAAATTACTAATATCAAGAATTCAAACTCGTCATTTATGGCTAGCTTTGACATCAAATCTCTTTTCACCAATATACCTCTAGATGAAACCATAGAAATTGTTACCTCCTCTCTCTACTCGGACCCAATGATGTCTCCCAGTTTGTCTTCATGTTTCTTCAAGCAGTTGCTTGAGCTCGCTGTTAAGAATGTCCTCTTCCTTTTCAACGGTAAGTTATTTTCCCAATTTGAAGGTGTAGGTATGGGAAATCCTCTAGGTCTCACTCTTGCGAATGTCTTTTTATGTTTTCGAACAACGATGGTTAGATGATTGCCCATTTGAATTAAAACCTAAATTTTGATGTCGAACTATCACACCTGCGTAATTTTTTCTCTGGTAATCGTTATCCCCAATACTTATTTGATAAATTTGTCTCTAAATATTTAAATTCAATTCATACTTTCCACTTAAGCGTAAATTAACAGTTCCTAAATATACATTGTTAATGCTATTGGCTAATCATTCTCTGGATGAATTACCACAATATAATACGAAATAAAAAATCATGGATAATGAACTTCAGAATTTGATTTTCATAGCTTCTATTATATTCAGTCAAGAAAGTCGAAATGAATAACAAAATCTACTTATAGTCATCAAAGATTTTTGAAAACTAATTTCATCATTCATTGAAATCTATTATTTCAGTTGTTTCTTGTAGATATTTGAAATTATATTTTAATAGTACATATATTCAGAAAAAAATATTAAAAAATCTGAAAAATCATAATCATCTCAAATTTCATTCATAATTTTCCAGGTAACATGCGATGTTCCCGAAAAATCTCTATTTAGCAACTACTCCTCAGTGAGGCGATATCGCGACATCAGTAATAATTATAAGGTTGCCATTATAAATTACACTTCCATACATCGATTTAACTTAATCACAGAAAGAAAACATGATGCCTAAGGCTTTCGGGCTAGAAATTTATTAAAGTATATGAATGGTTACAATGGTTCTAAATGTTATAGTCAATAAAATACTCGATACGTCAATTCAATAGGTTCAAAAATATTCAGTTAGTTTTCTCTCCTAAATTTCACTACTCATTCCATTTCGATGTCAAGAAACATATATTTATATTTTAATATTATATTGGCTACCGTGGCCTGTTCATTGATCCCCACCATTTGATCTGTGGTCATTCCATTCCTGGTAAATTGCTCCTCTGTTATATAATCCCTGTGCCATTCGATCCCCGGTCAATTTATTTCTGGACCTACTGCTAGTAGGCACAATATTTAGCCATTTATTTCTGGACTTAGTTCTAGTAGGCACAATATCTAGCCTTTTATTACGACAAAGATCAGATCCTTTCGTCAAACCATTTATTACGACCAAGAGAGATTCAATCCTGATTTTAATGATTATTGTTGTTATATTAATTTATATAAGTATAAAATTGTTTTCCAAAGCACCTCCAATATACACGGAAAAGACTCGACCATAACTTTCCGACTTGAAGTAATAACAGGAAAATTAGGGTTAAAAAGACTGCCATTTATACATATGTTATTGTATTCCAAGCGTATGTTAGCAATTCAGCACCTCAAACTGTCACTCTGATGAAATTTGCTGAACGAATATTCCTTTAATTTCTTTATTTCCCATAATTGAAATAACAATATATATTCCATTTAACATCTGAAGCAATTAATTTAAAACAATTAAAACTAATATTAAAAGTAAATCAGCATATTAATTTTACAGTTGTATTTTATTTCCGATTAACTGGATCTAGGTACGACAATGGTAGACACAATTAGTAAAATGTTACAAAAGAAGCATTTCTTTCATTATTGTATATGATTAACACATTTCCTGAGCCAGCTATAATTAATTGTCCTAATTTCAGTTTAATCTGGACAGAAAAGATAGTCATTTTTATTAGTATACTATTCCATATTTTATGTACAGTATATCAATCTCTTAGATATAAATATACTCCTATAAGCAAAATATTAGTTGAAGAGAAAAGCTAAGATTTCTTTTTCTAAAAAAATCAATGTGACCCACCGGTGGGTCACATCGCAGGAAACTTGTTAAGTTAATATATAATATTTCTCAAGAAAATAAACATAATTAACGAGAAGTGGTGCTTATTTTAATTCGCATACTAGAAATCTTCACATGATTATGTTCACAGCTGTTACACCGCAGCTGCAAAGATATTATATTTAGTTCTCATCCAAAGCTGGTATTTGAAGCTAGATGTGAGCAAGTCTTTCTAGCAATATGTTCTCTGTGCTCACATTGATCAGAAAACTCGAAATTCCAAATTGAGTGAAATAAACTATACGAGGCTGGTATTTTGATTTAGTCAACTTCATTATAGTTTCAACTGTTTTCATGTTCCAGATTTTTCGAAACAGTGTTTGTATGTGTTCCACGAAAATATAATGAATGTTTTAAGTTACTAAACAATTATTTTATTTTCTATTTAAGAGTATGTAGTGCTTTTAAAGGCTTCTTCTCACGTGTAAGGTTTCCAACCGGTCCGGTTCAACTTAGTGATTTTTTAACAATGAAAGGAGCCGATACGGTGTGAGTGTGTCCGTTGAAATTAACGATCAATTTTTTCATGGATTCTAAAGTACTGAGAGGAGACGGACCATACCAGTCACGGACATGTGCGAACAAGCCTTAAGAGCATAATTATAGTCTCAAAAGTGGAGGATTTTTATTTTTCGATCTTTAGCATGAAAAGTTCGAAACATAAATCTGAAGGAGAGGGTAAAAACATTGACTAAACAATAAATTTTATGACCATCTATCGTATTTTGAATACCTGCACTCTGTATTAGCTCTCTGTCCTTTGATTTACTATACAGTATTAATGTTTTATGATTTATGTATCATTTTTTAAATTTGATGAAGAAATATTGGGACTTAAGAATACCTGGTTGACAGTGCTTTCTAATATATTATCAATAAATTTGGCTTCAGATTTGGAAATTACCAGAAACTGAAGAGGATCTGATATATTCATAGTTAAAATATTTCATTGCAGATCATTTCATTTATTATTTTCTGCGAAGAACCCCTTAAATTTCTCTTTTCAAGATGATTTCCGTAATACTAAGACTGTTGATGATACAAATAACAGTGAGTTATTGAAAACTTTTAAAAATCCACAATATTTATGAGGTCTATTCTTTCAATAATTCGAATTACTTTCATTTTTCAGATTCAGTTTGGTTTGGCTGCTGTTTTGGAAGGACGAACTTCTCACTACGTAAGAAATTCTTAGTTCGTCATGGACAATGTTTATTATATATGCATATCGCAAATTTCACCTAATATCGAATGTACATTTAGTTAAATTAGATATCTTTATTTTCTCATATGTTACTCATAATCATTCGTAAATTAATTTTCTGTAAATGTTAAGGTGAAATTGCTAGAGTCTCCAGCGGACGATGCCACCGCCGAACGTATAACCTGTCCAGTATATTCAATACGTCCATCCAACCAAACTGTGAAGTTCACAAAACACACGGCTTCTGAGGCACAGTTCAACTCGAGTGTCGTTGGATAGAGAAAACCAATGCTACAACATTCAATGATTGCGCCGCAGAAGCTGCAAAAGATGGTATATAATATATGAAATTTCGAAAAATCAAAGGTTGTCGATGATTTTATCTTATTTAAATTCTGGCAAGCATTTACATATCATGGTCTAAATAGGAGCGAAAATGTTCCTGTTTGACGATGGAGCTTGTAGTACTTCAAATACTCTTTTCACTCGTTTGCCTGAAATTTGCGGAGACGAGGATGCCACTATAGTCTACATGGACGATCCTCCTGGTAAGAAAACTGAAACTCATTAAACTAAGTACCATTCAATTATTTTAACTACACTGTTAATTTTAGACATTTTTTTTCATTATATGAATGGTAAATGAAGTGTAATAATTATTTTTATTATTGAGTCAGAATCAACAGCTTCATCGTTTCTTGTAAAGGTATGAGATCATAATATACTCTTGATTCCTTTATTATTGATTGTTGCTAGCTGTACCTATTGTGTGATTTATTGAATAAATTGAATGTATATCAATTTTGTTATTTGTTAATATTTGGTGTCGAGTGAGATGAAAATAAATTTAAAAATAAACAAGGTATCTAACATAATTGTTTCAAAATACCACCTATGTTTTTGCTTCACTTTTCTCATAACACATTAACAATATTTTCGTAATAGTTTTGCTATTCAAAAATATTAACCAAGAACTCATAAAATTATTCTGTTATTTATTACATTAGATATTTTGCATTATCTGTAGGTACTACTGAACTCAATGAGGTTTAATGATACATAATGTCAGTGCAACCAACTAAAAGCAATTCCTATGAAAACTAAATCTGAAGTCATTACATCATATAAAAATATTATATTTTAATTAAAAGAAGTTAACTATAATATTTCATTTTTGAAGAGAATGGCTGTGTCGGTGAATACACCTGGATGTAACATGAAAAATGGTGAATGGTGAATATTGCGGTCTCGATAACATGCAGCTCACTTGATTCTCAGGGAAAATTTATGGATGCGAGTAAATAGATTAGAAATTATTTTGGTTTCCATTTTCTAATAGTTTCGATAAGTCAAATAGAAGAAAATAGTAAGACTGCTAATACAATATATGAACATTAAACGATCTAATTATGCTTTTTAACGAAAATTAATGGTTATTTGGAGATAAACCAACGGATAAGGTATAGCTTTATCTATGGTACAATCGTACCACTTAACCCAAATGAGTTTGACGTGTGTTTTTTAGGCACATCTTTTTTGAATTACTTTATATCTTTTATATTATTCGTTTAAATTTACTGGCCTTTCTTGACTTTGTTCCTACATACATACCAAATATATTTTTGTATTTAAAAATTTAAATATTTTTACGTATCGTCGTAAATCCCCGTAAATCACGTAAATTATGGAATTAATTGTTCTTTGGTGACGTTTGGCAACCTAGAAATACAGTTTGGTTAACCAATACGCACGAATTTGTTAACATTTTCATCAAAAACAGATACATGCACGAGCTGTGATTGGCTCACACTCTGTCCAATCACAGATCTGGTGTCTCAGTTGCCAATGTCTTAAATTCTGATGTATTTATTTCCCCTTATATGTTCAATATTTTTACTTGAGATTTGGTATACATTAGTCTAGTATATATACTAACAACTTATAAAAAATACAGCACCGTAGGTTTATAAATAAGATATATGTTTTTCTAACACATAGTCAAACCCTCCCCGTTGATTTCGACAGTCAAACTCATTAGGGTTAATTTCACAGAAGTTATCTTTGTATAGTATCAAACCAAATTTTATTATATTTGGCACCACCGATTTGCATCTTCAGAAACTAAAGTTATTTGAAGTTATTTCCTGCAAATTATTATTCAATATTATTTTGATAAATCAAAATTATCTTGTAAATATATTTAATAATTGTACTAATTGATTCATACGCAAGTGAAGTAATATGTGAGCAGTAATGTATTATACTTATTATTATTAATTTCGTATACAAACAATTTAAATCAAACATCCATCTGTAATAAAAAATTATTCATCAAATGGAAATGAAAACACTAATTAGAAATTTTTAGTGGGCTTCCTTTGAGAATTTAGTTATCAATAATAGACGATCCCAAGAATATGTTTTTATCAAACATGTTTCTTAATATTTTAATATCTCGTGTATTAAAGCTTATTACGATTGGCCATAACATATGGAGACGGCATAGAAGATTTACTTTATCGCCACCGACGGCACTGAAGATCTTTTATTATAAAATGTATATCAAATGATGGAAAACATATGGTAAATTAGTAACAATTTCCTTTATTTCAGCTTGATGATCTGCAGATTTCAATTTTTCATGCGAGTTTTATGAATTAAAAAACTTAATTTATTGCTCATGTAAGAAATACTTTCTTAAAAGGACCGTACATGTTTCGGAAAAAACTTTTATTTGTTTTAATATGGTTGACTTGTTTTAATATGGTTGCCTTGTTTTAATATGGTTGACTTGTTTTAATATGGTTGCCTTGTTTTAATAATTATGGTTGACTTGTTTTAATATGGTTGCCTTGTTTTAATATGGTTGCCTTGTTTTAATATGGTTGCCTTGTTTTAATATGGTTGACTTGTTTATTTTTAATATTTTGTAACTTTTTCAATATATATTCCGATTCGTTTTTAATATATTTTAACGGCATTGCAGTTAGACCTCGGAACTGATATCATGATTTTGATTTTAATTAATTTCTATAGATGAAAATAAGTAATAAACCTCTAAATTTGGAAAAAACAATCGAAGAGCAGGTATCTTTTCGATGGTTCATTCATTATACACCAAATTGAATATTATTGATTCATTGAATTCTTATGATTATTAAGTACTTATCTTGTTCTATTAATACTTATTCCACTAGTAGCAGTTTTTAATTTTTAGATCGTTGTAGTTATTAGTTCCCATTTTTGTGTTTTTATTTTGCACTTCATTTGTTTATCTTTTATTTATCCGAAATTATATACTGATATTTTATTTCTAATTAGTTTTTTATTGAGGTTTTCAAATTGATGTTCCTTTTGTGGTTATTTGGAATTTATTAAAGTTTCCATCATGTTGAATATTACACTAAATTATTCAAATTAAATTAATTTTAATTTTATTTGATGGGAATTTTTTAGGCTTATATTTATAATTGCTAAATAAAATGAAACATTGAAAGTATTATTTGAGATGAAAATTTGTCGAATGAATATATAACCACTGTGTGTTTCATTTCCCCTTTGATTTTATTTCCAAATGGAAGGTGATTGCTTTCCTAGAATAAGAATTATTGTTGTGAAAAAAGTTAATCCTTATACATACAGTAGATCTCCTCTACAGTGCACTCCTTAATAGTGAATGTGGAGTTCTGAGTAAGGTATGCATCCTGAGTAGTGGACATTATTTCTTTAGTCTGCCATGAATTTCCTCAGGTTTAATAAACTGATGGCCATTTCATGACATACTATAGAAAATGGGCGGCACCTTTAACGAGAGAAAATAATATGTTACCATCACTAAGACCATAATTTTAAGAGTATCGTTCATTGCGAATAAGTATTGTTTTAAGTTACTAGCTGATTGATTGGCTATACAGTGATTGACCAATGAGAGTATCGGTTTGTGTTCCAACCCCCTATATATTGATTATTTTAACTTTTCATATAAACGTACCAAATGTATTTAAAATCATAAGGCAAATTTAACATGCCAGGTCATTGAACATGAAGAGCCCAGTACAAAAAATATAAGCGGATACAATAAACTACATTACAGCCATCTACGTTCAGAGTTCTTTTTATTTGAAATGCAACTTAATTCAAATCAAAACTGTATTCAAAGAGGAGTTATCGTTATAGACACTATTTGTAAGAACTTTATATGCTTACAACGTTTGCTGTAGAACAGTGGCTCCCAGACTCTCATTTCTCACGAACCTGCACTGAAAATTACTGAAAATCCACGAACCTTTTATCATGTTTATAACTCCCTACCTTAATTATCGAATTTAGTATGTGAGGGAATTAGATAGCATGTCTGATTCCAATGTGATTTTAAATATTGCATTAAGAAATATTGAAGGTTTATTTCAAAGAATGATTAGAAAGTTATCTGAAATACAGTGTTTCAGAATTAGAGAGAGACACTTCTTGTCATTATAAGGGTTGTGACGTGGCATTAAACGCATGGTGCATGCATGCCACATGCACTTATTCTTAAAAGCAGGCTACATGCATGCAATATGCATGCATTTTATTTTTAATCGCATGCTGCATATTTTTCTAGACTTATTTGTCTAGTCATAAAATGCAATGCTTCTGATATATAAGTTATTTGACTTTTGCTGTTTTTGCTGAATTTTTCTTGGTTTCATCTTCATGTTTACGGTACTATTTAAATAATTTAATTTAATATTTAGTATACTTTAATAAGGTAATACAAGTTAAAAGTTTCCCTCTGTAACCGAGAAATTTCTAAAAATAAAGAAAAACTGAATAATTCAACTCCAATAATTCAACTCCAAAATTTCTATATCTATAAATATTTCATAACAAAAGTTAATTTAGATATTTAACATCTGAATATTTTTATATAGTCCTACCAAACAATGTACCTAGACTTTTTTCAAAGTACATGCAAAGAAAATGGTGAAAAAAAGAGGACTAACTAACCTGAATGTAAATACAAAACGCATGCAATAAAGCTTTAATAGCATGTTTCAGAGTTTAAGTGCATGCTTTCAAGGCATAAGTGCATGCTTTCAAGGCATAAGTGCATGCTTTCAAGGCATAAGTGCATGCTTTCAAGGCATAAGTGCATGCTTTCAAGGCATAAGTGCATGCTTTCAAGGCATAAGTGCATGCTTTCAAGGCATAAGTGCATGCTTTCAAGGCATAAGTGCATGCTTTCAAGGCATAAGTGCATGCTTTCAAGGCATAAGTGCATGCTTTCAAGGCATAAGTGCATGCTTTCAAGGCATAAGTGCATGCTTTCAAGGCATAAGTGCATGCTTTCAAGGCATAAGTGCATGCTTTCAAGGCATAAGTGCATGCTTTCAAGGCATAAGTGCATGCTTTCAAGGCATAAGTGCATGCTTTCAAGGCATAAATGCATGCTTTCAAGGCATAAGTGCATGCTTTCAAGGCATAAGTGCATGCTTTCAAGGCATAAGTGCATGCTTTCAAGGCATAAGTGCATGCTTTCAAGGCATAAGTGCATGCTTTCAAGGCATAAGTGCATGCTTTCAAGGCATAAGTGCATGCTTTCAAGGCATAAGTGCATGATTTTCAGAGCATACGTCATGCTTTTAGAGCATAAGTACATTGCTTTTATGGCATGTTTTTAGTGCATGATGTCACAACCCTAGTCATTAATATTTCAATTCCAAATATTTGAATTCAGAGATGAATAATAAAATAACGACTTTCGTGCTCATTTTATTTGGTATAAGCAGTTAACCACATTATTGCAAACTACACCTTTCAGTCTGGAACAAATGCATCATAAGAGGCCGTATCTAATTCCCAAAAAACAAAATTGGAAGCGGTTCCAATTTTGTTTTTGGGAATTGATAGAAGTGTGAGAAGTGGCTGAATCCCATGTCTCCATAATTGACCAAATCACGGAGTCCAACTGGTCAAAATCTGAATTCTTTGCTTGTCATATAATTTTCCCTTATACTTTGGATCCATATGATAGTGTTGAGTGTTATTGGGCACTAAATGGTGAACCCGTAAAGTGTTCTTTATCCAATGGTAGCAACTTCAATTTTTGAAAGACAGAGGTACCGTTCTGAGTCCAATTTGACCTCACAAGACGCAAATAGGAGATGAAATCTTCAAGTGATCGTCACAGAAACTCAAATCATCATAGACCGTGCATTATGATATCTCGTCACACTCTTACTCTTGGTTTAACTTGATGGACTACGAAATGGATCAATCTGGTGGTTCACAACTTGCTGAATGTCAAGTACGCAAACAGCGTGTTTTCAGCTATTTCATTCAGATGCGATGGCTTCTTTCAGCTCTCATTCTCTCATGATTGTCAGTAAGCTCATCAAGTTTCACAATATAAATGGTTTTGTTCTCAACCTGGTTTATCATAGGCTGAAGCAGTCTCTATTAGCCATGTGACAAATTTCTTCTCACCAGATTAACGATTTATCATCAACTAATTTGCTATTGATGAATTAATTTCGTTTTCTTTGTTGACCTTGATCCCAATACATCGATCTAAAGCTGTGATACAATATATGAATTGGAAATTCAGGTTCTTATAATAAAAAAGATCATGAAACTAGCTTCATTGTTTCATACGATTTGTAGAACCAATGATTTTAAAAGTTGATATGCAAAGCTGAATGCCTCAATTAAAATAAATAGTTTAAATTTTTAAACGTGCGAGGAAATCCTTTCACCTTCAATCTTAAAACATAATCAGTTGAATTGTGAACCTCACATTTTCCGACTGTTTTTTAATATTCTTCTAATTGTGCCACATATGATACACCACTCAAAGAAGGGTTGAACACATTTCATGCCATCAGATTCAAATTTGAATTCCAGCATATCTGCCTAAGCGACCAACGCAGTTAGCAATGAACAATATTCCTTCGAAATCCAATTATTGAATATTTCAATAATTAAGAACATTACTGGAATTCAAACACAATTGCTTAATTTGCATGAAGAGGATTTTCAAGTACGCCGCATTTGACTGTAGCATCTGATGTTCGATACGAAGTTAATGTTCTCTCCATCGGGGACAGGGGCGTAAGCTAACGATTTTCGATGTATTTTCGCCTGGCATCCTGCTAATATTTCCTCGGAATCGCGGCAGTGATAGCGAAAACCAATACTTGGAATAGTCGAGAAATCTTAAAATGTAGTTACTTCTGGAGAAGTTTGAGGCCATTATGGTGGCAATGTAGTGTCGCGTGTGTGGCTTCCAACTATTGGAAATTTTAGCCATTCGCACTGATATCAGTGATGCAAAATGACAGATTTTGCCACTAATATTCATTATCAAACTCCGTCTGTTGGATGATGTGAAATGTTAAATTTTTCGTGACCATGTCGAATCATTTATAAATTTCAAATTCACTTCCAAATGTAAATAAATTCTGAATTCTTCAAATCCATTCATTAATTTGTGAAATAACTTCATTCGTTTTCAATTCCAATCTCTGATATATTATATCTAGGTATTATTTTCCATCACAACTTTTCTGTTGCCCTAAAAATATTCAGTATATAACAAAACTATCCTATTATAACGAGAATAAAAATTGTAATACAATCTTATGATACAACCTTGAAAGTCATGTATCAAGAAGAGGCTAAAATATTTTTAGTTAAATAATGATTTCAACATTCATTTTCTCCGTAAAACTGTTCCAAACTGAGATCTTTTTTATTTGCCAATTCGTGCCACTCCTCCCACTACTTTTCAAATATTCATACTGTTAACCCTAGTCCACAATATAGCGACTCTTGATGTGTATTCATGACGTGCTCTGTTTTAAAGCTTCAAAGTCTCAAGTTGTAGCGTAAAATTTAACTTTTGTGTCCTATATAAGGAATGAATTTGGTAGACAGAAACTTTGTTGTCAACAATGCTTCTTCATTGCTTCTCCTCTGGGTACGAATATATTAGTCCCTTTGTTTTTGAGTATCTAAATTATTCAGTAGTACCATACTGTATGTTAATTACATATTTTTAGATTTATATTAAACTGTTCAGTATTGACTATTTAATTCTGTGACTGGTTAGTCTTTGGAAATAGTTAAAAACAGCGAAAAAATTATGGGTCATAGAAGATTGATTGAGGTCTCCTTTTAACTCTAAAGAATCCATCGGTTTACTGATGCAACAATAGAAGTAATTATATCTAATATATTGCCATTTGATATTTAGAATCTCTTCTGTACATAATTACTTACCTAAGGCTCTTTTCTCACTGAAATGAAAAACTTATTTGCTCAGTTAAAAAAAAAACGCATTTTCATTCAGGCAATGGCACGTACCTACGTGGTCATTATTTCAACATTTTGTTAAACATAAATATAGAGATTTTGAAAAAAGTACAATCTATTTCCATTCATCCATTCAATTATAAAGATTAAATAAATTTCCTATGAGAGAATCATGTCACCATTTTTCCAATAGAGGCAAAATTATAATATTATTCATAATTATAGTCATAATATTATAAATATTAGTAATTTTAATTTTTTTAATATATGTATTGTCTATTGGCGTCCTGATAAACAAATAAATAGTGATAAAAAACTTTTTCCCCGTATATGAGTTATGGTTGACCCCACTGATTTTTTTTTATTTAGTGCGTTACACAGAGTACAAACCAGCAAATGGTAACGCAAAGAAGTTCAAATACCAGAGTAACATCACAGACATCAGAAAGATTAACGTCACTGCTTTGTATTCCTTGCGTAATTCTCTATTGAATATTTCAGACCGAAGAAACAGAACTGGCTAAAATAATTACCCCCCGAATGGTTATTATTCTGTCTCACTGGATGAAAATATCGAGCGAATCGTTTGAATATTTCATTTAATGAAGCTATTTACATTAAAAATGGAGGCTGTCTGGAATTCGAATGGTAATTAAAGTTAATTGAGCATTCAGTAATGCTGCTGGAATGCTACAAGCCATTGCAATGGAGTGAGTAGACGCAAAATACACGAAGAGGGAGTGAACAATGTCAGTGGAAGAGATAAAGTGAATATTGATGGTAAGACGATGTAGAGAGGAAGAAGGATGAGGATATTGATTCACATTCGTTTATATTGTCTTTTAAGAGGTCCATATTGCAACAGGAAAGAAGATTAATATATATAAATTTTACAAGTTTCTGACATAATGAAAGATATACGAATTCATGTTACTTATTATATTAATCGGCAGATCAATGATGAGTTTTATTTGCTATTATTTATTGAAAATATTTCAATTCTATGATTAGCATTTAAACCGAAAAGTTAGAATCAAGACACACAGAAAAGAGATATAGTTACTTTACTCTTATAACTTTGTATGCAACTCTCAGTCACCTTCTTATACCTCCTTTGTTACAACTCTCAGTCACCTTCTTATACTTTGTATACAACTCTCAGTCACCTTCTTATACCTTTCTATACAACTCTCAGTCACCTTCTTATACCTTTGTTACAACTCTCAGTCACCTTCTTATACCTTTGTTACAACTCTCAGTCACCTTCTTATACCTTTGTTACAACTCTCAGTCACCTTCTTATACCTTTGTTACAACTCTCAGTCACCTTCTTATACCTTTCTATACAACTCTCAGTCACCTTCTTATACCTTTGTATACAACTCTCAGTCACCTTCTTATACCTTTGTATACAACTCTCAGTCACCTTCTTATACCTTTGTTACAACTCTCAGTCACCTTCTTATACCTTTGTTACAACTCTCAGTCACCTTCTTATACCTTTGTTACAACTCTCAGTCACCTTCTTACGGCTCCAATTCAATCGCAATCATCTCCTCGGCCTGAATTATCAGTGCTGCAATCAGTAATCAAATGATATCCCCTGACAATCAGTTTGCTAATCCAATAGTGCCGCTCACTAATTCATTTGCTCATCTCGGTAATTCGATATCGGATTGTCCTTAGGAATCAAAGTCAAGAGCTTCATTTCTCAGTTGTGTTTGGATTACCAGACATCAATAGCTATTTGAATATGAGTTCATTGACTAAAGATTACAGTATGACAGTGGAAAGAGGAGAAATTTTGTGAAGAAATATAATATGAAATATGCTGTTTTTTGTATATAAATCATTATAAAAGTTTAACAGAACCAGAAGAATATGTTTAAATATGATTATATTCAGGTGTAGTGTTTTATTTCTAATAATAATCAAATATTTTCATTTTTCGATGGAGAAAAGCATCTCACAACTTAATTCATTGTATTACATACCTAAACCTTCAATATTATTATAAAACACATATTATTAAAGAGAGAATTTTACAGTGAATCATCATTCAATTGAAAATGATTCATTTCGTATACTCGTTACATTAGATTTCTTTCTATAATCAGTTTAATGATCATTAAAATGACCAAGTTTCAAATATTCAAAGTATCTACTGAACGACATTAAAACGTCAGTGATTTTTCTTCTGAATTCAAAGGCAAAAAAGTTGAGCAGCGAATAAAATGCTTCCCAAAAGAGCTATTGGATTCCCACAAAAAATGTGCTGATCGCAGCATAATTTGGGCGGCAGATTGATAGGCCTGATACGGACGAGTGTATCTTCACAAACCGAAAAAGATTGCACGATAAAGTGGCACATCCCTGAGGAGGTAAGAATATTGCATGGGGAACCGAACAACACACACAATAAACACTAAACAATGTGGCTATGAGATTAATATCAGGAATGGTATATCTTGTAAACTCTGTATATGTGTGCGAAAGATTTATTCTCAAGGAATTTACAAATTATCCAGAGTGGTATTGGAATATCGAAAATTTGAAACCTAAAATACCTTTTACATTGATATTATAATAACCCTCTTAATTATATATATGTGTCTTATATAATTCCATCAACCTGACTATCGATTTTGCTTCTAGAAAAGGTGAAGATTTCTATATTGGCTTCAAGGAAAGCTGTCGGGTTCTATATTGGTTTCGGTTGAATATCTAATTTCAGCTTCAAAACACAGCTCTACTGTAAAAAGCATCAGTATAATTGTTCCATTTTTTGCTTAGATCTTCTTTTATTTGAAAGAATTTCTCGATTACCTGATTGAAACATGTCAATTTTAGTTTTAAATGTTTATCAAAATGTCTTCAAAAGTTGTTATTTCTCCTGATCACTCGTATTTAATGAATTTAGTTAAATGACTTAATTATTTTAGGAACGACATAAGTAGGTTTTATATAATCAGATCATCAAAAAATGATTAAAGTTGAATGTTTATTGCTGGTTCTCTCAACTCAATTCTCGTTATCTTGAAATTTAAATATTTTCTCACTTGGCTTCATATTTGAATCTGAATAAAATGTATGTAATTTTAATTGTTTAAAAAAAGAGTGTGTTAATGACCCAAAATACGATTTTGCTGGTCATTATTCAAGGACGGATGTAGACTATAGTCTACATATTTCCAAAGTAACTTTCTGTATATCATATCTGTATTTTCAATATTCTTAATGATCAGTTGCTTATAGATAGTTGTCAGGTGTAACGCTTCACTCTGGTTTCATTTTTTTTATGCCAGTACCCTCACAAAAGTGCCTGATGGGACTTTTCTTATGAGATGCAGATGTCTAAACTACTGCACTTTTGTATCATATGATCCCTAAAAAAATATTTCTAATAAAGAATCAAAGCATAATTCATGCTGTAAGGGTTATCACTGTTATGAGAGAATTGGAAATTATTGAAATTTAGAAATCTTGACTTAAATTTTAGAGGATACTAAGCATTTATTTTCAGGCTTTTAGTGGCACAATGTCATCTGTTACAATTTAACGAAGTTTAACAGGATTATAATTAGAATAGCGAAACGTTTTAGACCCCATATATAAAAGCTTTCACTATACATCTCATATGAAATTCCTTTGACTCCAAAGTTGCCTATACTTTAGTTCCACTCACGTACGTCCTTCTAAAAGCATTTGACAAATTATTCAAGTTGAATTAGAAGTGTCTGTTGGAAGTGCAACAGCAGGGAGAGATAGAGAGAGAGAGAGCAATATCGCCCCAATTGAAAGTCTTCATGAATTGTATCGGCTACCGAAGTTTGGTTTTGAAGTACCAGTTCAGACTCTGCCCCTCCAGATACTTCTGCAGCGGTGGCAAACACTTCTCTTCTCTGTGGTTTGATGTGCCAATTGAAGTCATGTTGCTGATGTATTTGAAAGGAATATATTGCACATGCATTGTCCATTGGTATATGGAATCGGTATAGAAATGGAATACATTAATCTGCTGTTACAGTTAAGAGGAGTGAGAACTCCATTGATAGATTAATGTTAAATGAAAGCTATTGGTACAATAATACATTTTTATTGAAAGAAATGATAGTACAAGGTGGATTCTGAATCAAATCCATATATGAATTCTTGCTACAACAGGACCTTTTAAATGTATATATCCATGTTTTTTTTTCATTGAAAGTATTATATATAAAATGCTCTTTATCCGTTTTGTCTAATATGAAAATTGGTAGATCTCGATCTTCGGGGAAATAATATTATTTTAATAATAGGTATGACTTTTGTTACCCAATAATTGTTAACAATTGTTGGTTAATGGAAGTGAGATTCTCTCACAAAAAAATAAGCCGATGTAAATTTACTGTACATTGTTCAATCTAAGACTTTTTCAATATTAATTACATAAGGATAAAAATGTATAGTATAACAAAGTATAACAAATCAAGGAATGAGACCAATCATTAGATCCCACCTGCCTCTAACTGGAACAAATACCTATAATCATTACTACTATAATATTCAATATTCCTTACAAAATTTCTTCTTCGGACGTTGTCAGATCATCAGCTAAGATTACAAAACTACAACTACTAAATGGCTAGAATCAACATTCAATCCTATACAATCTTGATTGACTGCTATATATACTCGCATTAGAATCAATCATATGGAAATTAACTTTTTTCGCAGACTTCTACGACTTTCCCGCTAGATCTCTCCTCTCTTCTCCACTTTCTGCAGAGCTCAGAGTAGGTAGGTATAGTTTGAGTGGCATGAACTTTTGAGTGCTTTAAATTCGGAGAAGCTAAGGGCTCTCAGAATAAAATATATTACGAAGGAGATAAGGAAATGTGAGACTTAGCTTTCTGTTAGAGAGCTTAATGAGATGTCTAATTCATTCTGTATCTCCATCAAGCCAGCGCCAGGAAATAGACTCTGTAGGTTATGTGGTTGTCGTTCGTAATGGAGTGCTAAATGAAACCTTTGGTGATACAATGTCTTAGAATTTTGAAACAGAAAACTGTAAATTTGAATCTAAAATAGGCTTTTGAAGTGAAATCTGGAATAAATTTGTATGGTAGTAAATTATGGTAGGATCAGAGAAAACTGCAAGATCATCCAATCTTATTAATTTATGATTCCAACATAAATTTGTATTGTGTATTTGTAAATTATAGTATTTATTACTAAATACTATTTTGATGAAATTTCCAACAAAAAATTTTTTTTTTAACAAAAGATATTGAATTTGGCTTCACCGTTATAATATTTTTGTAATATCGAAATGTTATTATTAACATTATAAACATAACAATTTCCATTTATTTGATACCAATATTATAAGTCATATCGATGTGCTTCGGAACGAAATGTAATACAAACCAAAATGAAATATATCACAACTGAATGATATATGTATTACATCGATAAATATAGTTTATTTTTATTCATAAGCATATGAGAATGTTTGATGCGTATTTCAAATGCATTTGTGAAAAAGTCTGTAGAATTAATTATTTCGTGACTATACTAGGACTTAACTAGTTTTTTTTGTTTTCTACACTTTTTAATAAGGAAAAATCAGTTTAATTCATCAAAAGTAAAAATATATGATTTTGGTAATTTTTTGACATGCACATAAATATATTAAAATACGTTTATTTTTGAAATATAGTTAAAGATATTTTTTCTTAAATAGTGATAATTAATGTATTAAAACAAATTACATTTATTTTTGTGATATCTAATTATAGAGAGTATATCTGTTAATATTTCTTTTTTATCTTCCAAATTACCATTTTCATTACCAGTTCGGGGAAATTTATAATTGGCACATCGTCTATTTTTGTCGACGACAATTTAATCGTCAATCGTATTTTATCGCGAAACATCAAATTTCAGATATCGTCGCCGATATGCTTTGTTAGGAATGTCGACAAAATCGGTAGAATATCATTGTATTTTCGCACAATTGGTCTTTCGACATTAAGTTTTTTCTCGTAGGTAGATAGGTATTTTAAATAATGACAAAAAAAAAATAACGAAAGGCGTTTATTATTTGAATGGGACTGGTGCTTGTTGCTACTTTATTAAATACTATTATGGTAGCGTTATGCCTATGATATTCTGTCTCAGTATCACTGATAGTACCTGACACCGATAGTACCCTGCCTATCTCTTTAAAGTCAAGAATGTGAAGAAACTTTCGCACCCGATAGTACCCTGCCTATCTCTTTAAAGTCAAGAATGTGAAGAAACTTCCGCACCCGATAGTACCCTGCCTATCTCTTTAAAGTCAGGAATGTGAAGAAACTTCCGCACCCGATAGTACCCTGCCTATCTCTTTAAAGTCAGGAATGTGAAGAAACTTCCGCACCCGATAGTACCCTGCCTATCTCTTTAAAGTCAAGAATGTGAAGAAACTTCCGCACCCGATAGTACCCTGCCTATCTCCTTAAAGTCAGGAATGTGAAGAAACTTCCGCACCCGATAGTACCCTGCCTATCTCTTTAAAATCAAGAATGTGAAGAAACTTTTGCACCCGATAGTACCCTGCCTATCTCTTTAAAGTCAAGAATGTGAAGAAACTTTTAGACCCGATAGCTCCCAGCCTATCTCTTTGAAGTCAAGAATGTGAAGAAACTTTCGCACCCGATAGTACCCTGCCTATCTCTTTAAAGTCAAGAATGTGAAGAAACTTTTAGACCCGATAGTACCCTGCCTATCTCCTTAAAGTCAAGAGTGTGAAGAAACTTTCGCACCCGATAGTACCCTGCCTATCTCTTTGAAGTCAAGAATGTGAAGAAACTTTTACACCCGATAGTACCCTGCCTATCTCTTTAAAGTCAGGAATGTGAAGAAACTTTCGCACCCGATAGTACCCAGCCTATCTCTTTAAAGTCAAGAACGTGAAGAAACTTTTGCACCTGATAGTACCCTGCCTATCTCTTTAAAGTCAGGAATGAGAAGAAACTTTCGCACCTGATAGTACCCTGCCTATCTCTTTAAAGTCAAGAATGTGAAGAAACTTTTGCACCCGATAGTACCCTGCCTATCTCTTTAAAGTCAAGAATGTGAAGAAACTTTTAGACCCGATAGTTCCCAGCCTATCTCTTTGAAGTCAAGAATGTGAAGAAACTTTCGCACCCGATAGTACCCTGCCTATCTCTTTAAAGTCAAGGATGTGAAGAAACTTTTGCACCCGATAGTACCCAGCCTATCTCTTTAAAATCAAGAATGTGAAGAAACTTTTTCACCTGATAGTACCCTGCCTATCTCTTTAAAATCAAGAATGTGAAGAAACTTTTTCACCTGATAGTACCCTGCCTATCTCTTTAAAATCAAGAATGTGAAGAAACTTTTAGACCCGATAGTTCCCAGCCTATCTCTTTGAAGTCAAGAATGTGAAGAAACTTTCGCACCCGATAGAACCCTGCCTATCTCTTCAAAGTCAAGGATGTGAAGAAACTTTTGCACCCGATAGTACCCAGCCTATCTCTTTAAAGTCAAGAAAGTGAAGAAACTTTTTCACCTGATAGTACCCTGCCTATCTCTTTAAAATCAAGAATGTGAAGAAACTTTTGCACCTGATAGTACCCTGCCTATCTCTTTAAAGTGAAGGATGTGAAGAAACTTTTGCACCCGATTGTACCCAGCCTATCTCTTTAAAATCAAGAATGTGAAGAAACTTTTTCACCCGATAGTACCATGCCTATCTCTTTAAAGTCAAGAAAGTGAAGAAACTTTTATACCCGATAGTATCCTGCCTATCTCTTTAAAGTGAAGAAAGTGAAGAAATTTGTTTACCTGATAGTACCCTGCCTATCTCTTTAAAGTCAAGAATGTGAAGATGCAAACCGTTCGAATCGTTTAATGCCAGAGATATTCGACTGCACAAGAAGAAGGATAGATAACTCGTTTGAATTTCTATTGCATTCGGCCGGTCCAATAAATATTTTAATGTTAAGGAAATGTTTCCAATTTTTGGGCAATCTTGAAGAGCGATTCGAAATTGATGCTGCCTCTCCTCACGAGATTCGAATGGATTTTTGATGATGAGATTGAGGGTAATTTATGTTCCTTTAATTCGAAGCTGTGTTCAAATGTTCTTTTGTTTCTTTAGTTAAGGAGGAAAGAAGAAAAGTATATGGAGACTTATTAATGTTACAAATATTTCTTATTGATACTTTGGAAGTTAGTCAGTGGATTTAAGTATTAGCTTCCTGTGATAAAAATCTCAGATTCGAATATCAATTCGAATTGTATTTATGACTGTTTTAATTCTTCCTAATCAGACCTTCAATGATTAGAGCTATGAGTTGCTAACTTTCTATTTTATCTGCTTTTGTAAATAATAAATAATTAGAATCTTGAGGTTATATCGTGTTCACTTGATTTTAAAACAACATAATATACCTACTTAATCAGACAATGTCAGTAATATTCTAATCTTTCGAATGCTGATGAATAATTAGAATGCTAAGAAAAGTGATAGAAAATAATTAATCTAACAAATATATTTTATTTTTAATTGAATAAAGGTCTAAATCATAAATTTTCAAATGACAATAATCACATGAAATTTCATTAAAAACTAAACAATTTAATTTTGGGAATGAATCTTATATAATAGATAAATCAGATAAACCAAGTCCTGCAAAGGCTGCAAAATCAAGTTTTTCTATTACTAGAATAAATAACTCTGGAACGACTATTTTTATAAACGAAATATTACATTTATACGACGATACCTTCTAAAAAATCTTCTAATTTTTGATTTACTTCAATTGCAAAATATTTAATCGAATAAGCAAATTCTTTTTTTAGAGGGAAAATATGTAATATCAGATGGAATATATTTGATAACTACGTTGCCATTGGAAATCAAAAAGCACTGTATATGGTTATATTTAATAAATTTTGGAAGATCAGCTTCTTTGTTTCATCAATCAGCTTTTAAAAATGTAAACAGTTATTCTTCCCTATTTCCATGCTCGGTACAATTAATAAAATAAACTCACTATAATGTAGCCCTTTCCCTTTCCCAATTGATCAAACTAACTTATTCTCGAGAGCATCAGCAGCAAAAAAGTATGGTCGTCGGCAAGTGTCAGAAGTTGTCGTCAGAAGTTTATGTTTTTTGTGTTTTTATTTGGTGGAGAAAGACGTTCTGGAATTATCTGATGTGACAACAAGATTTAAGGTTTTGCGACAGAGTCTTCCTTTTTACGTATAATTCTCCTCTTCATCTAGGCTACCAAAAAATGGCTGTAATTTCTTTTAGAAGTCTCTGTGGATACACTGGAGTTCAAATAGGAGGCTTTGGTGTATGCACAAAAGAAATGTTCCTAAATTGTTATTTCATATTTTAGGAAATTGTATTTATTTGAGAGTAACAGAGCATAATGTTACAGTTTTATTTTCACGTAATGATAATGATGGGAAAGTAGATTTATAATTATATTGTAATGGAATAAATTGTACAATTTCAAGACTTAAGAATTAAACAATTGTTGCTTATATTTAATATAATTTATATTATATTTCAGTTTGGCAGCCATTGCTTTGGATGACTAAATTGAAACATGTCTAGAATGAATTTATAAAGTTCATTATGAAATATTTCGCGGATTTTATTCTTCACCTTATTTATATACCTGCATTGAGCAGGAAAAACTTTACTGTTGATGAGTGCCCAAAGAATGAAATCACAAGGGGTAAGAACAGGTGATCTTTGTGATCATTTACTCTTTATGTCGCCATCTGACCCTCTTCCAATTCACCTGTTCGGAAACTTACCATTCAGCCACTGCCTGACATTTCTCCACCCATGAGATTGGGCTCGATCATTCAGAATGAGCTTTTTTATTTTCGCAGAAAAATTCGAAATGAAATGAAGCAAATAAATGAAAACTGGTCCGAGAATGCATTCACCCCGTGAATGATGAACAAGATGAATATAGTGGCACCTCTGTTGTTCAGTCTTCAGTAAGGGTTAGCAGTGTACCAATAACGACAATATTATTAGTGTTTACTCCACCGTGGATATCCAAATCATGTGCTTTTATCAGAAGACATTAGGTGATGAAGGCAATCCAGCGAGTTGAAAATTTTCTCGAATAAATTTTCAGCAAATGACGTTCTTGCTGCATTTTTGGTATCGTTAAGCTCTGGGAAAATTAACATAAATAAAGTATAAATAAATAAAATTCGAAATCATTTCTAATTCATACTAAAGGAAGTTATTAAAGTTGAGAATCTAGACCACGATACGACTTCATGTCGTAACTTTCAAATTATAATACAGAATTTAGATAATACTCAAAATAGGTTTTTCTATTCAAGTAATATTCAAATTGTGAACTGTTTCCCAATATAACCAGTAAATAATTAGAGTGATGAAACACTCGATTTTGCCGATAAATTTACATGAAAAACTGCATCAGCCCAATTAGTCCAGGAGAAGGGAATAAGTCGCCATAATGACCTCTACCTCCCTATTCGATATTTTTTATGAATAGGTCCTCTAACAAAATAATATAATTAAGTATTAGTAGAATTTTATGTTCTATCACTACTTGAGTATTTCAACGAGAGGAACGGAATCAGCTATCGGAACTCTATCAAAAGGTTTAAACATAGATGAAATAAGAAAAACTTCTAGTTTTATATAAATTTAATGTTTTCCATATTTCTGTCAAAAACTACCCTTCGTTCTTCTTAGAAGAATCTCTTCATGAGTCATAATAACGTTGTAATATGATTTTCATATTATATTGCCGATACCAAGCTTTGAATAATTTAGTTCTCCACCATAGATGCATGTACAATTACAACCATATAATAGCAAGTACAGAAATCATGATAGAGACATTTAAAATCATAGTTCTCTAATGTCTATCTTAATAAAAAATATAGAATCTCAATCATTTCACACACTTTCAAATTTTTATAACAGTGTTTCCTTGCCAAATTGTTCCCTAATCGATTTCTCTTTTAGCAAATGGTTTTTCCTTCAAGTTTCTCAGCAATATAACTTAGTTGTGTTTGCCATCTCTTCGATCACACTTGAAACAGACTATTTTTTCACACTTCAAACTTTGAGTTTTATTTTCAATATCAGTGTCCCCTCTTTTAGCAAAACTTCCCATCGTCTGTTTGAAGTCAAGTGTTACAGATTCTTTAGCATTTTCTTTGATTTTCAGATTTGAGAAATTATTGGTATGCATTGCTTTTATATGAAAAAGCAAAATTCTACAACTGCGGGATTTTTTTTTATCAGAGTCTAATGTAATTACTTAATAATTGATGACAATTAATAATGTAATAACAATCTAACACTTCATTTCGTGTCTTCTGTCACAATTTATTTATGGGTTCAATTGACTAGGGTCCAATTGATTTGGTCCCAATTACTATTGATCCACAAACGGAAAGTTCCACAGTAAAAATTCCACCACTACCGAAAATCCCATCAAATAATAATGGATTTCATTTATATTAAGTATATTATTATATAAGAACACATTTTATAATAAAATTGATTTTGGGAGTTTCTCGACAACAGTTTTTAGTTAAATGGTTAAGAAACTATAAATATAGGTTAAAAATATTGGTGAAAACCAATATTGCATTTAATATGCAAACAGGGGAATCTTCCATTAGGAAATTTTTCACTTCTGGCATTTAACGCTGATAGAATTTTCCATGATGGAACTTTCCGTTTGGGAATTTATCGGCCAGGTGAAATTACACGTGAAAGTTATTGTAGGAATTCAAAAAATATATAAAATGAATTTTTATCAAATAATAAAATACTCAAATAGTAAAATTGAGGCCTGTTAACAATTTTTTTTAAATATATTTGTTCAATAATCCAAAAGAGAATGATTTTTTCAATTTAATTGTTGAACAATAATCCCAGGTTTTAGTTATTATGATTGAAAACAAGCTACTAATTTTATGCTAATCTTAAACCGTATTTTCGCTACGTTGAAACTAACGAAGTCGCAGCATATAATGTAGTCAAATTTAGTTAAAAATAAGTAGTTAGATTGTTATTCTTTAACACAAAAAGAAGCAGATCTCCTTGAAATAATATCCTAAATATTCAGAGGCTAGCAAGTCCTTGGGGAATATTTGCATATATACATACATATACGCTGCCTCTCTATATTTTGAGCTCATTTAAAATTTATTTTCAGTGTTCCTTACGAGCTACTCGCCTGGTATCAACATTCAACATTGCCTTATTAAACAGCAACAGTTATAGAACGAGCGCCCTGACTTATTTTAAAGGAGTGTAACATTAAAGACTTATTGAGAGGAACTTTTGAAAATTATAATCTGAGGAGGATATTTTTCCGTCTTTTAGGTTGTCTTTTCCTTCAGTTGTCAGGTCTTATATGTTAGGAGGAATTTCTTCCATGTTTCTTTATTACACCTTTGAGAATAAGCAAGGTA
This sequence comes from Caprella mutica, assembly GCA_947561585.1. Taxonomy (NCBI): domain Eukaryota; kingdom Metazoa; phylum Arthropoda; class Malacostraca; order Amphipoda; family Caprellidae; genus Caprella; species Caprella mutica. Next base: position 111,162 of record CANNZV010000106.1, read on the forward strand.
AAGTGCCTCCTATATGCAGATTACTTAACTCTTGCTACCAAATTGAAATGAAAAGATGCCTTTCAATTATCACAAACCATAATTTTATTCGATAAATTTATGCATTACTTCATGTTTTAAGTTTGCCTTACTTCATTGAATTCTCTCTTAATGTTATTTGAAATAATATTACAGTACTTGTATCTAACAAGTTAGAAACTGAAAAACAGAATAGAATATTGGGTCCACTAGCTAAAAGGTGATTTTTCTATTTTATTTCGAAATTTCCTGATTCAAGTGATAACAAAGTAAAACAAAATTGATTAACATTGAATTTTGTAATCCTCCAATCTATTAAAAAATTATTATTCAATATGATGACCTGTTCGATTCGATAAATTCTGAAATCCCGTGGCGAAACTGTGGGCAACTCCTTATTTCATCGCCATCGATATTCAGGAAAGCTCTTGGAATGACTGTCTTCAGAGAGTAAACATTAGTGTGGGGATTAACATTAGGCTGTCCTTCAATCACGCTAATTAGCTAATAGTCGCAAACATTCATATCTTGAGAGTTTCTGAGCCAAATACTTTTCGGGAAAAACAAAGGGAGATTCTCTTTTCGGAATTTCAGAACTTGTTTTACTAATGCGTAAGCGAATAGTCTTGAGCAAGCAAGGCTTTGGTAGCGTCATAGTCAGAACTGGGCAGTACTTAAAAACTTTCAATATTGCTTAGGTACAAATTATTTAAGTACTCGATAACATAAATAAATAATTATATTATTTTAAATGAATCTAGGTTGCCAGTTCTACCAAATATATAATGAATAGGCGTAATGATCCACTGTATGTTGGTCTTGATATCACCGAGCTTGAAAAATGATCCAGCAGTACACAATGTGATTATTGCAACAGTCACTCATCCATACTTTTGGTTGAGGTTGGACATATTCAACGCAAGATGGAATCATAAAGGGAATACAGTTTGTGAAAAACAAATTAATACGCAGTGGTAACTATTTGTTTTCCCCTTCTATAACCAAAACTGTGTCCAGCGCATCGGAAGAAGAGAACTATTTTGGTTCTGGAAATAGAAGTACTCCAGTCAACTAGGGTCTCTATTGTTAGTGGATTTGAAGATCATTGCATACTTCATGGATGAAGATCGAAACCTTAAGAACCTCAATAGTTTCCCATTGATAAAAACATTATTTATGCAGTACTACATGAAAATTCCATCTTCTGCACACATTGAGAGACTATTATCTCTAGTAGGAGTTGATATCATCATTCTCAGATCAGACCTTCAAAAGGTTGGTTTAATTCGAATCAATGCCCAAAGTAATCTTCATTTTCTTGAATTAGGATGATTCCTACAAGAAGCAGAAAAATCAGTGTACTAATATTCAGGTTAATGCGATTATATTTTGATTAATGCAATTATATTTTTATTTTATTTCATCCGTTGTATTGTATGTATATCAGAATTCTATTTATAGTTTTATATATATGTATATAAAAAAGTAGTATACTTCTGAATAATTTAAAATCATAATAAAATAGATCGAAATGTCATAAATAGCGACCAATACCAACACTATAATAAAAATGAAGTGCCAAAAAGTGTGGACAGAGAATTGGGTCCACCGATAATTGTTCACAATAAAATTGGTCCCAAAACAATTGAACCTAGCACAATAATTTGGGCTGTAAGACAACTGGGCCCAGGACAATTAAGTCTATGTTACTTTGTTAGAACATAGTAATGGTCTTCAATCAAGTTAATACCATAGACTCGATCCGATAAAACGGACAACCTGGAGAATTAAAATAATTATTAGCCCTTCTATAAAATACGATGCATAAATAATATTCAACTGTTCAATGTTATTAATGCTTTATTATGTGGATAGGAAAGCAGAAATAGATGAAATCCTCTATTTAAACCAGGTGTCTGGACTTTATAGAGTGTAAACAACCGTACCATGATAGATCTGCCTCGTATAACTATTGCAACTGAAGAGTGGCTTAGGCCATAGAGCAATGCACAGCTCATCTCAATATCGTCACCAAATTGTTTTTTTTATTTTTACCTATTATTAATTAGAGAAAGATCACGGTGAAAATGTATTCATTAATACATATGAATGCGTAGAATGAAGAATACACTGTAATGAAAATGTTAAATATGTGCAGACAAATCAATCGATTTAAAAAACACTTCAACCTGGATAAAGCTTTAAGTAAAATTTCATGTAGGCAATATGTTTTTTATAAAAAAAAAAATCTTAATATTTCAGGATGTATAAGAGTCCACTGTATTTACCTAATTGAACTGCAATAATGAATTAACGTTTCTATACTATGTCTGATTTCACAAAATATTTTGGGTTTAATTGTATTGGGGCCCCATTGTCTTTGGCGCAATTATCGGTGGACCCAACTATTGGAGCCCAATTCTGCCTATAGGTATGTAAGCCTTAAAACATAATCACCACCAAATATTCGACAGAATGAGAGATAGTTACTGATTAGTAAGCCTTCCTTGTTCTTCTATTCACTCTAATAGAAAGTCGGACAGTGAATATTGAGTTTGAATATTACTTATATAATAAATTAGGAATCGAATACTTGATCCTTTCTTTTATGTCAACTGAGATATAGTAAAAACCTTACTCCTATAAATTTAATGTAGCATATCTAGAAATTTTTTAAGAAATATTTTAATTTTTAAATAGTGTGGATGGGTCCTTTTAACTTCACCCTCAGCATCAAACTTGGACCTCGACTCAATAAACTGCCCTCTTTTCACAGCCAAAATGCATGTGCTCTTGTATATGTCCGACGATAACATATGTTTGCCTTGTAGTACTATTTTATATAATGTAATCTTAAGATTATTGAAAGAATTTCATTATCACTCAAGAAATAGTTAGAAAAATATGTGAATTATAAAATATTCCCAATATAGCAACCAGTGGAATCCTGTTCATTAAATGATTGTATAGCATGTATGTGGTGGATATATATAGATATACATTTCACCATTGATATATGTGGACATTTCACTGCCTAATTGTTGTCCATATAATAGGTATCTCATCACCGATAGAATCATTCTTAAAATTTTAATCTTACGAGCTTAGAATTATATTTAGAGCGATAAGCAATAATCCTTCATATGAAATATATGAATTGATTGCACCCATGTATCGCTGGTTAATATCTTCATTATTAATGATCAGTGAACATTTAATATACATTTAATAAAAACTACTGTCGATTTAAATATGGTAAAAAAAACTATATCCTCCCCAAGAAAGTACTATAATTGATCGTAATAATAAATTCTTACATTAATTCCATTGATTTCAGATTATTCGTAAACATGGTTTATATAGTATTCTTATCGTATAATTAATTATACTTCGTATAATTATATTTTTCTGTATTTCTTTGTATCAATACAAACCTGATAAAATGTACAAAATTTAAAAAAACATATCCTAATTGTAACTCTTTTACGAAAATGCTAATACTGACCCTCTCAGAATTGTTAATTTCTATATTTTGATATTGAACAACCAGGGTAAATGTTTTGAACAACAGGACACATCTTTCTGCAGTACATCCTTCCATAAGTACTCAACTTGCAACAAAAACCACACGTAATTTATTATAAGCAAGATTAAACTTTTGTGGAAATCTCTGGCTTTAGGAATACGTGACCTGGAAACAGATTGCAGAACGCTGCTGCCAATGAGAAATTAAAGAACAACTGCAGAACGGTGGCTTGCGCTCAACAGCTGACCGCCGATAAACATTTATAGGGATCAGCGCTATGCTTTTTATAGGAACTGAAGATATGCTTTTTATAAGGACTGACGATATGCTTATTATTGGAACTGACGATATGCTTATTATAGCAACTGAAGATATGCTTTTTATAGGGACTGACGATATGCTTATTATTGGAACTGACGATATGCTTATTATAGCAACTGAAGATATGCTTTTTATAGGGACTGACGATATGCTTATTATTGGAACTGACGATATGCTTATTATTGGAACTGACGATATGCTTATAATATCAACTGACGATATGCTTATTATATAAACTGACGATATGCTTATTATTGGAACTGAAGATATGCTTTTTATAGGGACTGACGATATGCTTATTATTGGAACTGACGATATGCTTATTATTGGAACTGACGATATGCTTATAATATCAACTGACGATATGCTTATTATATCAACTGACGATATGCTTATTATTGGAACTGAAGATATGCTTTTTATAGGGACTGACGATATGCTTATTATTGGAACTGACGATATGCTTATTATATCAACTGACGATATGCTTATTATATCAACTGACGATATGCTTATTATATCAACTGACGATATGCTTATTATATCAACTGACGATATGCTTATTATGGCAACTGACGATATGCTATTTTTGAAACTTTTTTTAAATAATATGTAAGTTCAATTGAATTTACTGTAAATTATTATTCTCTCAAATATGAAATTCACACTGTATGTATTCTACATTGGTTGTCTCTTTAGTTATGTGTTTTTAAAACTGTTCTTAAGTTAGAAAAGGATATAAAAACAATATTGAGCTTAACGTTACATATTACATTGAAAAAGAGAAAGTCGTACCTAATAATTATAAGAACATATAATCCGATTTACACAATTTGATGTCAATGAATAAATTTTTTGCAACTGTGAAATATTGCATGAATGCTAGCGATTTTCTGTACCCACACTCCGACAAAATCCAAGTTCGTTCATCACCGTAAAATTCCGTCTGATTATGCTAAGCAGTGTGTGTATGTATAATTCGATATTTATTCAAATTAAGACGAGCAAATGGCGACGTGCTGAGTTATTTCGGAATTTAATTCAAATATGCGGAGCAGAAATCATGTGAATAGAATATTTCTGGAGTGGAGCTTTAAAGGATGGAAGTCGTTTACATTTTAATTTGGTGGCGTGGAGGATGTAGAAAGGAGAGCGGAGTAGGAGTGCGTGGCCATGATTTGTAGCACTTCACGCGTCTTCAGATATCAAGCTCATTCATATGCTGATGACTTTTGCAAATCTAGGCTGAGAACTCTCCATAGAAATATCATTTGTTAAGCTTCAGAGTCCATTGTGGCGGCTCTGCTGATACTTAGTGGCGATCCTCGAAAAGAGGCTGAATCATCTGGCTGATATATCGCCCAAATCTCGACACCATATTTCTTACTTACCTTTATGGCTGTGCCTTATTTACTTATCTGGGGACTCTGTGCTTCTTTCTGCAGGAATTAATGGAGCTACAGATTTACTCGTGGGTGAGGAAGATGAAGTGTTTTGAAATTTGAAAATTATGAAATGTTTGTAGGTATAAAACTATTTGATTAAACTTTTTAATAATTGTTCCAGTATTTTCAATATCAATGTATTATGTGTCACCAGTTGTATGTGCAATTGTAAATTAGTTACTATTCATCTTCTATACTGTAATTAGTTACTCACTCAATTTTTCGTCAAATAATTTAGTGGTAATCAATCTTAAAATAGTCCAAACAATTTTTTTCTAATAGATACTTCTTATTTTTATCACTCTTTCTCTTAAATTAGGAAGAATATTAAATAAACATTTAGCAATCAGTAGATGTTGTATGACGACAATTAGCTCTACTTCTAAGACAGTAAATGAATGTTTTCAGTAGAACATGTACTCTGCACAATAATTACTGCAGGGCAAATTACTGCTCTGTTATACTGATTATGAATAATTATGAAACTCAGGCACTCCACTTCCTGATGAGTTATTCATTATCATATTATGTGGGATGGTTATGTTCTTCTTTAGTAATAATTTATTAAATACATAATTGCCAAGGCAATTGGCATTAATTTCAGAATTAATATTTCATGCTAGTTCTACAGAACAATGAAATTATGGATTATTTTGACTGAGAGATTCAATGAGTTGGAAAGAGCCCCATTGTGTATTTTTTTAAAGTTTAATGAAATTCATTATTATCTTTATTAACTAATTTTTTTTTCATCCAATGGTTATTGCAATATGCATAGTAAGAGAAATTAGGTTTAGTCTAACATTGTATATTTTACTTACAATTTTTAATCACGATGACAACTTATTTACAGGAACTAGGTTGAATCTCCATTCGCATTTGATAATAAAAGTTAATAGGATTTCCAGATTGAAACTCATCATTTTTGATTGCATTATATTGTAACCACCTAAGTGTCAAAACTTTATTAGACCAATGTATTTCTGTCCCAAAGCAATAGGTCAAATTCGACAGTCGATGGAAGAGGTCTCCAGCAGGGATCCAAACCTTGGGACGATGGTCAGGGGGATTGACTTCGATCTTTGGGATCAACTGGCTATCGCTTATTTGACGGCAAAATGGGGGGAACTCTACGATAACTTATATTACATAGAAGATAATGTGAGATGAGACTCCAACATACAGTTACATTCTCAGTAATGGAACGTGACTGTTAAAATTAAATCGAATGATTCTAGTCTCTTTAAAGTGATAACTATATATGTATATTATTTTGTTTTTTAATGGGAAAATACTTAAAACAAAAAAAGTATATTGTATATCTACACTGATGTGTAATGAGGTATATAGTTTTGCTATGGAATTATAATGAGATTTAAATGGTCATCTTTTAACACTCAATTAGTGCAACGGTTTTATAACTCTGTACGTTTTAATAGATGTTCAAATTTAGAAATGTGTGGAACAACAAAGGTTTCTTCTACTTACTTCGCCTGGGATATCAGTTATTATATTAAACTTGAATAGAAAATCCCTGTAAAGAAAATATTTCTATTCTTTATAATTATTTTTATTCCAAAAATAATATTTTGATGTTTACCAAGCCATGGAAAATCAATAGGTTTCCCCATGATCATTTTCCTTGCACAAATAAGTAGTTTGGTACAGTAAGTTATGAAACAGGAAGACTGTTGAAAGTCTGTTGCTGTCAGTTTTATTGGAGATTGATCAGCCTTGTCCTTTTGAGGAGAAAATCCCGTGGAATTTAGATTGGAAAATGCATTCACATAAGATGGGTTCTGTTCATTGCATGTTATTGGTGCTATTGACCCTGCCTTTAATTGAATTTGAACTCTTATGATTTTATTCTAATATACTGAGGAGTTAGCCGAATTTTACGGGAGTTAGTTTATGCAATCTTTTAACTCTCTGCTCCAGCCATTGAGAACTATTTTAAACAGTATTTTGAGAATTATTTTAAATGTAAAAAGAAATTTTAATGGTAGGTTTTACATGTCAAATAACGATTTATATAGGAATTTAAATTTACTGAAATTTGACGATGCTTATGATTATTTTTTATTGAAATTCTTTCGCAATGCCTTATTTTTTAATACTGACATTTTTAATACCTATTTTAGAGAACATATTCCTACTCACTCATACCAAACCAGATCTACCCATTTTAATGTACCTAATTTTAGAACTGAAGCAGAAAGAAATTTTATTGTTTATAGGGCTATTCATCTTTTTAATAATATACCCGATAATTTAAAATGTCCCATGTCAGATTTTAAATTTAAAACCGTTTTTATAGAATACTGTATGAATAAATATATTGATTAATATTAAGCTAACCCACTGCATCGTTCTTTTTATTTCTAGTTAGTTTAGTATTTTTATCATGTTTTAATTTAGATTGATGTATATATTGTAATGTCCCACAAGTTTGTAACTTTTCTGGATTTGAATAAAAAAAAAAAATTATGTTTATCTCAAATAATACAATTATTGTAAATCGTTTGCCTTTGGTAAAAAATAGAAGAAAATAAAACGATCATCTATCAGCGACAGTGAATTTGATTGTTATTTATCAAAAATTCAAAACGCTTGTAGTCTTTATTGAAACAATGAAATAAATTTATCGAGAATACAATAAAATTAATTCACAAATAAGTATATAGAAGAGAAAATATAAATGTATTAAGGTATTCGAGGATTAAGTTCAAAAAAGGCTTCTAGTCGGACATTTATGTAACAAATCAAAACCGAAAATTAGCTCTGCCGAATGAAATATATGTTTAGTCTAGTCAGTTATTTCATGAATTAATCTATAAATTAATAATGAAAAGTTATATGCAAACATTATTTAACACTTTAATTGTGGCCCTCTTTTTAATTACAACTTTTTATTCTAAGTTTTCATTTTCATCTTAAGTAAATCATTTCTCAACTAAGGTACAAAAGAGTTATTGAAAGTTAAAGCCTTTGAATATATTATCTACAAGCAACAAGTAACACATATAAAAGGACGTACACACACATGGTTTCTCAAGTTTTTCCACCAGACTTTTCGCTGAGCTCCTCCTACTTTTTTTTCCACGAGAATATAAGAAAAAACTATATAAATCGTATAATTATTATTTAGTTTCCATGATACCTGCAGGTATCATGGAAACTAAATAAGAATTATAAGATATTACAGTTTTTCCTAAATTTTTGTGGAGAAAGTAGGGGGAGCTTAGCAAAAAGTCTGGTGGAAAGACTTAAAAAACCATGCGTGTGTACGACCCTTTAGGACACTAATATATTTTCAATTCTATAATACTTTTTCTGTGATCATTTTTGCACTAAATATAATGTAATGAATTTTATTATATGTACCATCAAACATATTTACATTTTTTCATGAACGATAAATCGTTCCATCAATTGCCGTTATTAAACTGCAAAATATAAATTTAAAATCGAATGAAATGAAAATGTGTTCTGAAATTCACTTTGAAGGCCAACAATTCAAATTCACATTCTGATATGTACTGCACTATGAATAATAGTGTTATAAATACAATTTTGGTATGTACTCATTATGAGTAATATTCTTGTATGTACTCATTATGGGTAATATTCTTTTATTCTTTTTCATTCTCTTTATGTACTCATTATATGTAATATTCTTTTATGTACTCTATTATTAGTAATATTCTTGTATGTACTCTGGTATGAGTAATATTCTTGTATGTACTCTATTATGAGTAATATTCTTGCATGTACTCTATTATGAATAATTTTTTTTAATAACTTCAGAGTAATTTGTTTTTCTTCTCACAACTCTCTCAGTGAATTTTTTTTCAAATTGTGGAAGTGTGAAAATGTAGTTTATCTTTCCAATCATTTTTCTAACATTAATTGTGTGAGTAATATTACCTCTAGATAGATCCTTTACTCACTGACAATCAATGGAAGACAAATAGAGTAGAGACACTATCTAACATTTATGAATAAAGTATCTTGAGGTAGATAAATATTTAATTCAACGAGTATTGGATTTAGAGAAAGTGAAATTAATTGTGAGTAATGAACAGATAGACCTTATATTTGGTGTGCGGAAAGTTCACCGCCATCAATTCTCGCCGGAAAGTTCACCACAAATCAATTTAATTCAATATATAACAGTAATACACAAGACTTATAGTAAAACAAATGTATCTGACACTTAATATACATTATTACGTGAAAAAATACAGTCTTGTTAATGATTGATAGGATACCGCAAAAAAGTAGCTGCTTTAAAAGATTGAAATATGTTTCATTTTAACGATAAGAAACGATCAGTCAGAAAATTATCTCAGCAAATACATTTCTGACTGATTTCATTTAATCATCGATAATTAAATTTGTGGATCTCTTAACTTTCACGTTCAAAATTTTTTAATTTACTTTTACAGTCCGAATAGTTTTTCAGTTTATTGATTTACTTTTAAGGTCTGAACTTATTATTTGGATATATATATTCATGAATTACATACATTTATAGTATACTTTCCGTTAAAAATAACGGGACCTACCAATTTATTACCCGTTTTTGTGTTACTTTCAATGAATTCTATTAGATTTACATTTTCTGCATAGTCTAATTTGTTTTATAAATAAGAATCATTTAAAAATTGAATAAAAATTGAGTAATTTAAACATCAAGTCAATATATTCCTGTGCGTATCATAGTTACATTTTTCATGTTCAATACCCATTATGTATAAAGCGGACACCAAATAAATAAATAAATAAATAAACACTCGAAGGAAGTTATTAGTATAGATAGGTAATATATGAAAAAACCGCACATTATGTATGACCTTTCAATTGAAGAAGTACCTATCTTGAATATTGAAGAATAATAAATTTGATATCTATAGTTCCTTAATAATACGGGTTAACACGTATCTGCGGTATCATATTTACAAGCCTGAATGCTAAAAAAGATTATAAGAATTTTGATTCGAAAATTTGGTTTTCTATTTATGATTTTGAACTTTAATTTTAATTTTATTATATTTACTCTTAATTTGATTTTTATTTACTGCTACGGTTCGAACTTTTTCTTGATTTTCTATTTTTTCCGAGCTTTTTTTATTTACTTTTTCTGTCCGATCTTTTTTTTTTTGATACTTTTACTGTCCGAACTTTTTTTATTTACTTTTACTGTCCAACATTTTTTTATGCACTTACCTTCTCTAACCATGCTAATGATGTTTCTGTCCTTGTTGTTTTTCATAGCCTGATTTTCTTTTATTTAAATTATGAACCTTACTGTGGACAAATGTCAATTGGACATATCGTGTAATATAAATTCATTCAACCATTACATAATAGTGTCCCATATCTTGCCAAAAATAGAAAAATTGTAGTCATCTCCGATCCATTTTTAAACATATCTACATGGATAAGTTCTCTCTATTCCACAATTAATTATGCCTTTCTTGGGATAATAAACCACTAATGAAATTAAAGTTCAACAGATGTGCCCATATATATCTTCTTTACGTATAAATGATATAAAGTTAATTTTGAGATTATCTTCTTCAAAATGAATCCTATTTCAGTAAAATCTGTAAACTTCTATTAGTTTCCAAATTTCCTCCCTTTTAAATTGGCTATAAGAAATTGCGGACCCAAAAAAATATGTTTTTTCGTTTCTGATGATTTTACTGAGTCTGGTGGTGGTGGTCATTTATTATAAATCAATAATGAAATAGAACATAGAATTATTATATTTAAAATGAAATTGATTTCAATCTTCTATCAATAATAGTTTCCAAATTACAACCGTTTTAAATCGGCTACATTTTTGGCGGACACCCTATGGTTAAAAAAATTAAAATCGAGGAAAATATCTTGGTACAGGATTGTTGAATTAATATTACTGGATAAATGAAATAATATATTTTATTTAATGATTGTAGTCTTTATCTGGGTTACTGTTTGGTTATATTTTAAGCAGTCAAAACCTATAAGCGACTGACACAAAAAATCACAAGATGTCATAAAAAACTATATTCCTAGGCATTTTAAGTAAATAGTTTTTTTAATGTATATACAAGAAAAAAAAGGAAAGAATAGTGTGAAGTTCCTTCCGTTCACTTTAAAATGCTTACTTTATAGCACTTGTATGAAACAATTTGGATACAAATCTCAATATTACTCAATATCACCTAAATGCAACATATACTAATAAATATTAAAGCAATGTTTTTGGATTTAGACGTAATGTACAAAGTATTTGAGTTCGTTCTCTATAAATTATTATAATAACAGAGGTTGAACCTTTTCTTAACCTTGATTCAAAGGAAAATCAGCACACATTACATAAATTGAAATTTACTGTGCGGTGAATTGAGTTGCGGTGAATTGAGTTGCGGAGAATTGAGTTGCGGTGAATTGAGTTGTGGTGAATTGAGTTGCGGTGAATTGAGTTGTGCTGAATTGAGTTGCGGTGAATTGAGTTGCGGTGAATTGAGTTGCGATGAATTGAGTTGCGGTGAATTGAGTTGCGGTGAATTGAGTTGCGGTGAATTGAGCTGCAGTGAATTGAGTTGCTGTGAATTGAGTTGCGGTGAATTGAGTTGCGGTGAATTGAGTTGCAGTTAATTGAGTTGCGCTGAATTGAGTTTCGGTGAATTGAGTTTCGGTGAATTGAGTTGCGGTGAATTGAGTTGCTGTGAATTGAGTTGCGGTGAATTTAGCTGCGGTGAATTGAGCTGCAGTGAATTCAGTTGCTGTGAATTGAGTTGCGAGGAATTGAGTTGCGGTGAATTGAGCTGCAGTGAATTCAGTTGCTGTGAATTGAGTTGCGGTGAATTGAGCTGCAGTGAATTCAGTTGCTGTGAATTGAGTTGCGGTGAATTGAGTTGCGGTGAATTGAGTTGCGATGAATTGAGTTGAGGTGAATTGAGTTGCGGAGAATTGAGTTGCGGTGAATTGAGTTGCGGTGAATTGAGTTGCGGTGAATTGAGTTGCAGTGAACTGAGTTGCTGTGAATTGAGTTGCGGTGAATTGAGTTGCGGTAAGTTGAGTTGCAGTGAATTGAGTTGCTGTGAATTGAGTTGCTGTGAATTGAGTTGCGGTGAATTGAGTTGCGGTGAATTGAGTTGCGGTGAATTGAGTTGCGCTGAATTGAGTTGCGGTGAATTGATTTGCGGTGAATTGAGTTGCGATGAATTGAGTTGAGGTGAATTGAGTTGCGGTGAATTGAGTTGCGGTAAATTGAGTTGCGGTGAATTGAGTTGCGGTGAATTGAGTTGCAGTGAATTGAGTTGCTGTGAATTGAGTTGCGGTGAATTGAGTTGCGAAGAATTGAGTTGCGGTGAATTGAGTTGCTGTGAATTGAGTTGCTGTGAATTGAGTTGCTGTGAATTGAGTTGCTGTGAATTGAGATGCTGTGAATTGAGTTGCAGTGAATTGAGTTGCAGTGAATTGAGTTGCGGTGAATTGAGTTGCTGTGAATTGAGTTGCTGTGAATTGAGATGCTGTGAATTGAGTTGCTGTGAATTGAGTTGCTGTGAATTGAGTTGCGCTGAATTGAGTTGCTGTCAATTGAGTTGCAGTGAATTGAGTTGCAGTGAATTGAGTTGCGGTGAATTAAGTTGCACAGTGAATTGAGTTGCAGTGAATTGAGTTGCACAGTGAATTAAGTTGTGGTGGATTGAGTTGCGGTGAATTGAGTTGCGGTGAATTGAGTTACAGTGAATAGAGTTGCTGTGAATTGAGTTGCAGTTAATTGAGTTGCTGTGAATCGAGTTGCAGTGAATAGAGTTGCAGTGAATTGAGTTGCGCTGAATTGAGTTGCTGTGAATTGAGTTGCAGTTAATTGAGTTGCAGTGAATTGAGTTGCAGTGAATTGAGTTGCGGTGAATTAAGTTGCACAGTGAATTGAGTTGTAGTGAATTGAGTTGCGCTGAATTGAGGTGCTGTGAATTGAGTTGCAGTTAATTGAGTTGCAGTGAATTGAGTTGCAGTGAATTGAGTTGCAGTGAATTGAGTTGTAGTGAATTGAGTTGCGCTGAATTGAGGTGCTGTGAATTGAGTTGCAGTGAATTGAGTTGCAGTGAATTGAGTTGCAGTGAATTGAGTGCGGCGAATAGAGTTGCGGCGAATAGAGTTGTGCTGAATAGAGTTGCGGTGAATTGAGTGCGGCGAATAGAGTTGCGGCGAATAGAGTTGTGCTGAATAGAGTTGCGGTGAATTGAGTTGCTGTGAATTTTCAGAGTATAGTGAGCAAGAGTTAATGGGTGTTATCCCCTAAGAATAATACAAGTTTCAAAGTAACCAGAATTAGACAAGGCGTTAGTCACGTTTACGTACTAAATAATCAGTACTATAGTAAATACCACCAGTTAGACAAATAGCCAGTGAAGACTATCACAGTCTACATTCTATTAAATTAATATTAAAATAATATGATATTTATTATTAAATTTTCTCATAGACAATTTTTCTCAATGATAATCAAACACCCATTAAACTGCCCCCCTCCTCCAAACCTCTCACCTCCCCTCCCCTCTTATCCTCTCCGTAAATGTTTTCACGCTGACTCTTCTTGGCGAAATATTCGGCAAAATATTCGGGAGATTCTTGTTGTGACATCTTTTTGACGCACCAACGTCATTATTGAGCGTCACTCTAGGATTATTTTCCCCCGTGACTTATTGTTAGTGCCTTTGTTATTATTATCGTTAGTTATTGTTGTTTGTTTGGACTAATCATTGCTGGCGATGGCTTCAAAAGTGATTGTAGTTGTTATTAATTCATGCGAAAGTTTTTATTTATTATCATTGATAAATTGCTTCAGGACGCGAGAGGGGGATACTTTCGAAGCTATGATATTATTTTACTTCTATTTTACTGGCATTTAACTGGATTTTACATAACTCTAATTGGTACACGTTTTGAATTGGTTTAATATTAAATAAATATTTATATTTTATTCAAATACTAGGTAAAAGTCGGTTAGATCCATATTGATTGTATGACTGTATTCAAATGGTATGGATTATTTGAGGATATCTATTCAATATTAAAGTCATGATCCAAATCACTGTAATAATTTTTATATGCATTTAATAATTAGGAAAATTCTATTCCTTATCTATCCTAATAACATCCGTCTTGTGCTCATTTATATATTTATTGATCTATTTATTCATTTGGTATCCGTTTCACGAAAATACAGACTGCTTGAATATTTCGAGGTAATTGAATAATAATTTATTCACTATGCGGAATAAATAGGTTAAGGTAGGTATTTTCTGACAGTTCCACAATTTCGATAATAAACATACTTATAATGTATCTTTTTCAGCATAAAAAATACACTGGTTTACATTGCATGATATTTCAATTCTAATATATCTATTTAATGTGTAAGTTCACTTTTAAAAAGTTAAGGTACACAAATAATTAAACAGTGGAAAACCCGTTACTTATAACGGGAAAGCATACAAGTATATACAATTATACATATATACCGTATATAACGACTACGTTATTTACTACAAATATTCTATTAGTTTTTTCGATATGTTATACATGTATATATAATTAATTTATATGCAGAAAGAAACAGGATAAAAATATTTTTACAAACGAATTTGAGAACTCGAGTGAATTTTCCATTATATGATTTATAAATTTATTATCTAGTCTGTAAATTTTAATCTACGGTAATTACAACTAATATTATACTTACTACAGTAAGTTATACTGTATGCTAATACTATTAATGAATTAATTCAATAAAGTTACTTGCTGAAAAAATATTTATTCTAGATCCGTTTTATAATTATTTTAATTCAATTTGAATGAACTTATAATCAGAAGATACGTATTGGAGAAAAATGAATGCAATTAAATAAGAGCTATCAAGTTTATTAATAATCTTGAAAAAAACAATCTCTTGTATGTAGGATATAAAATTTTATTAAAAATAATTTAAATTCAATAATAAATTAAAAGAAATCCTATTTGGTAAAATATGTTTAGCATTGAGACATTCTGATTTATTTAATTCCGAAATATATATAATATCCTTTAATGTAGGTATATTTCAACCACATAGTTAATAATATTTATTAAAATATATATCATTATCATTATACAGACACGATAAAATATTTTTTTACATTATTTCTTACATGAATTTACTAACATGTTATTAACCAGTTATATCGTTATAATTTTAAGTCATTTTCAAGTCTTTCATTTCATGTTCATTTAACTCTCTTTACCTTTAATCTAAATGTCAACTATACGTTAATATCCTCTCTCACATCTTCTCCTTTCTTAATCATCTCTCACATCTTCTCCTTTCTTAATCATCTCTCACATCTTCTCCATTCTTAATCATCTCTCACATCTTCTCCTTTCTTAATCATCTCTCACATCTTCTCCTTTCTTAATCATCTCTCACATTCCTCACCCGTCGCCTTGCTCTCTCTTCCTTCTCTTCCACACTCCCTTTTTTACATTCTCATTCCTCTCATTTCACATTCTATCATTTTCTTCTCCTTCCCTTTTTCACTTCCTAATAAAACTCTATCTTTCAATTCCTTCATTTCCTACTCATCGTTACTCTTTCCTGTCTTCCTTCTTTCTCCTCCGCCTTCACTCCTCCCTCTGTTCTCTTTTCTTCTCTCTTCCACTCCTTTCTATCTTCCTACCTTCTCCTCTATCACTCCTTCCTCTGTTCTCTTTTCTTCTCTCTTCCACTCCTTTATATCTTCCTACCCTCTCCTCTATCACTCCTCTCTCTTTTCTCTTTTCTTCTCTCTTTCACTCCTTACCTCTTGGTTATTTTCTTCCTTCTCCTCCCTCTCCTCCCTCGCATCTTCAGACCCCCTCCTCCTTGACTCCTCCATCTCCTCCCCCAATCTTCACCCCTCCCTCCCCCGTTCACGTAGCAGCCATCTCTCTTGCCTTTAGAGTATCTATCCCCATCTCAGGGCATTATTTTCATCATTAGACTCGTGTTACTCCAGTAAATAGGCCAGTAACCCTAGCCTCTAGCAACTGACACACCTTATAGCTATACTTTGCAACATTACACCCAGTGCACGGTGGATGTGATGGATTTACTCACAGGCTACACCTAGGTAGATGGGAGGTATTATCGTTTGACTCAGTTGAAATATTTGTAAAGGTTAAATTGTCCATTATTGTGATGGATTTCGGTCATATTTTTTTACCATCGTTAAATCGGTAATTAACCACATTAATTATTATATAATCATGTATTATCGTATAAATATAATTTCATATATTATCGTTAGGACTGTCGCTGAAATACTCTGATTTAGTGTTATATATTTATAATTTTGATAAATCAATATTTTTCGTCGAACCATTTATAGTCTTTTATTAATAAAATTTAAATTGTCGATTATAATAATTACCGATCGTAAGCCTAATTATCAGCAACTTTATTTTTCGATACTCTAGTGAATGTTTTTTTGATTTTTCAGCGACCATATTGTTATCAATTTAAGTTTTTTATATGTCGAAATTATTATGCATTTATGAATATTTTCAAATCATTCATCACAATTCGCTCACATAAAGTTTCTTCATTACAGTTTAACTCAGAAATAATTAAAATGGTTTATCAGGCATAATAATGGTTTCAATTCACTCTATATTAAAGCAAAAATCTATACTATTATTGTATGTTGCTTATGTTAAAACTCTTAATTCAACGTATAAATATATTCCTTTTTCTCGAATGCCTTTCGTTCTACAGATTCGTGTACAATCATCGAATCGCTGCAACTGAAATCCGATTAAAAATCAACTGTCTCTTTCTATTTCTGTGCAGTTCCTGGACAATTCGTCTAAAGTTATTTCCCGAATGAATAATATGAAGATATAATATGTAAATATTAAGAAAAACACAAAAAATAGAGATACATAGCACCATTTTATTTATCAACCCAAATACACAAATATCTACTTGGATAAATTGTTTTCCTCTCATATTGAATAGATATGAACCTCATTCTTTGACTCTTATTTATCTGTTATGCGTTTAAATAAATTGGATACGTGTATGTAAATAAAAGTTATTTTCAACTAGTATTAACTGCTGAATGCTTATGCCCGTATCTTTTTTTTGTATATCCGTGTCCTGTCACGATTCAGTTAGGTACTATTGAAATAATCGGCTTAACAGGTCACCAGGTAGTAGCATGATTACTAATTCTTATTTTAGTTAAATAAACGATATAATTCACTTATTATTTTATATTCAATTCATATACTCAATGCTATATAATTTCGTCATCATTCAATTAATCACCCAATCGACCTACTCAAATTTTGTGATTAAAATAATTGTCCTGACTCCAGATATCCAGCATTGGTAACGAAAATCAGCCTTAGTAACACAAATACGGGTAACCAAAAAATTGGATAACAGAAAATACGATTACAGAAGAAAATTGATAACAGAAAATAAAAATACCAAAACCAGAAACCAGATAAATAATCATTAACACAACCCAACAAATCAAAAATTCGTTTATTTTAAAGACAATTACTTTTGATGGGCTATACTCTAGACTCAGTCTAGAGAAATTAAAGATAACAGATAAAATAACAAAATTAAAGATAACAAAACTGTCTGCATAATTTTCATTTTAAAATCTGGATACTTTTTCGTGTAATTTGGACATTTGTTTTAAATCCAGAAATATAAAGAAAAATTCGGATAATTTAAGAATCCAGGTAATCGAAAAATCCGAAATTTTTTAAAGAATTTAAATTCTTTTCAAAAAGAGAAAAAAAAATTATTTCTGCGGGTAATTTACCAGTACATCTACAATATACAATATTGGTATCTAGCACATGTCCCAATTGTTTGGGAAAAGGTCGGTGCTTTCATACAATACGGTAAAATAACAATAATTGAATTTTATATAATAACAATTTTTCCAATATTCTAAACTAGAATCATATTACATTTAAGAATATCCACATATTCTATCACATAAGATATTCCACACATTCTTTTTACACAGGTAGTGCAAAATCAGTGAGGTGTGAACATATATTTCAGACCCTCTAAAATATTTGATGATCGGTTGGGTACTCCGATTATTACGAGTCATTTGAATATCTCAAAATCTTCCACGTTCCCCCCCATCCCTTCCTCCCCCACTCTGCAATCGTCACCATTTCACCCTTGGACGAATAATAATTCCAACTCTTCTTCTTCCGAATTTCGCCACCATATTTCTCGGGGCAAATAATCCGGAAGATAATGAACTCCTATACTCCGTTTGCATCCGTGCAAAAAATGCTCAAAGCAAATAGGAATTCGAAAATAAATGATTATATTCTGTTACTTTCAATTTCCTCAGAATGACACTACAATTGGTATTGGTAATCTAAAGTATTTATAGCATAATTTTTATATAATATATGACATGTACTATTATTCTTGATTCTTTATCAAGTTGATTTTGTTTCGTATTCGACAAATAACTCTATCTTGATAGATAATTAATCACAATATTTTCATGTACTTTCATCTTAAAAAACCAATCATTTTAAAGACCCATCAAAAGTAAAATTATTTCAATTTACGTCTACATATAATGAAAAGAACGATTAATATCTCATAATTTATGATAACCTTTCTAAAAAATTACATGGAGTTGTTGAATTTCATGTGAAAGATTTCCAAAAGAACTAGAACAGCTAATAGTGAAATTTAGAAGCGAATATCACCTCATTTCATCATGGTATCAAAAGATAAAAATTATTACTCCCCATGTATATTTCTTTTTCATGCATAAACTGTTGTCTTCTCTTCCAAACTGTACGTATCCTATTGCAACTCTCCTCAAGACTCTTGGTATCGTCAAAACAGACAAAACTTCCAATTTTGAGGTCAGTCTCTGTTGAGTCGCCAAGTGAGAGGGAGGGGTTTGTTTACAGCTCTGTGCAACACGTGCAATTTAACAGGTGGAAATATGACTACAATGTCCCTCGTGTGATAGTTTGCAATAGATCTGGAAGGATTATAGTGCATGAATCGTTTTATTATGATGTGGTGAATGAGTTAAAGAAGAAATACTCGCGCAATAACTTTAGGGTTTTAAGATAAACAATTAGATATATAATGGCAATCCTGTTGCTCTATTTAGCCAAATAATGCTCTATATTTCTTTACGAAAGAAATGGTTATTTACCAGTTTAATCATTATTAGAGACCTTAAACTAAGACATTACTATTTATTCTCAATACATTATATTCATTCTACACGTATTTTCCCATATTAAATTGTAAAGCACTTATACTCCACGGTACCAATTCCACTCCATCTCGCTTGTAAAAGCTTCTCATGTGAAGTCAATTCAGTTGTAATTTAATCAGTGTTTGCTGTCGACCTTACGGAGGAAATTTTTAGAATGTGTTTGCACTTTTCATTCTCATTATTAGAGCAATCGGCAAAGGCAGTGGGGAAGATTTTGCTCTTCAACTTCTTGCTCTTATTGTTAGTGTTTTCATTTTCGCTACCTAATGGTGGAGCAGATTGGATTGAGCTCAGTCTCGGAATAATCACTTAACGAAAAAAAACTAAGCTTGTTTTTTTTGAAATATGAATATAAATAAATTTCGGTGATGATAATTGTTGTGAAATTTATAATAACCTTTAGTATATTATATATAATTTTATCCGTATCGAATAATTAGGATTAATAAACGCGATATTAGAATTTGAACGAAATACAGTGATGGAGTTTAATCATAAAATATTAGAAAATAACATTTTGTTTATCATAATAATCTTATTAATATATTAATAACCTAATATATTCATTCAATTCATTATAACAAACACAACCAGGTTATCTCATCCTTCAACAGTAGATTTTGTCGCTAAACTACAGTTCTTGTTTCCATAAGATAGATCACGAAGAAGTGTCCTTGGTCTCACATTAAATACATTAATACAATTGAAATATCTGACGGAGCAAAAGTTCCCCTCGCTGTTCTTTGTTTCTGTGGAATAAAGAATGAGGAATCTTCTTCCTTTGTGTATTATACTCCCTTTGTCTTTGCTGCTGAAAAGTTCTTCCTTAGCTCGGATATTCAATTCGCTTAGTGATGCTTGTCATGGCACGCGATTGTTGTCAAGATTTCGCTACACTCTCTTGCATTTTGATGTGATGGTTCGCAGAGAAGATATCTACTTTCAGAGAAAGTTACACTGGACTATAGAAGATTAAGTAGGGTCCTCTCTTAATCTTCTATGGCCCCAACATAACTTTCTTAATCTAGTTATACTACTTTTGATCATTCGTTATCCTAATGGATGAAGGAGCGATTGCATTTTGATCTAATTAGCACGGCTATGACACTACCAAGAGATGAAGATATTATGGGGCCATAGAGGATTGAGAGAATTTACTCCTAGTTTTTCATGGTTCCACTTTAAATTTTTCTCGGGTGTAGATATTTTACCTCAAGCCATTTGTAATTGAATGAAAGTGATCTTTTCCACTTATTAAGCTCTTGATATTATTTAAAAATATGATTGGTAGCTGAAATTCTGAATTTTTTTTATCAACGTTAATACAAGTAAAAATGTGAATGATTTTATGCAATAGGTTTTACCTGGTGCCATATTTTTTTCTTATTTATTATATATGCAACTATTGATGTTCTGCGTATAGCAAATCTGTTGGTAATTTCCTTCTATCATGGTACATTTTCTCCTCCACATCCCAAAAGTTTGTTAAATACACTGTTAATGGTAATCACTCTCATTTGCTAGTAATGTAATTAAAGTTCTCGTGTAATTACAAACAAATAAAACTTTACTTGGTTCTCCAATTATAATTTTAGTGAAGATTAGGTCTCTTATTGTTTGATCTTTAACTAATTGAATAACTTTTATTGTTGATAGAACTCTAACTAGGGTTTGGAATACGGTGTTTGATGAACATTTTAATGGGACGGAAGTATTATGGGTAAAAAACAATGGCTGAAATGTGTATTATTGAAAATATAGTGACTTTCATTGCTCAAGATGATTTTTCAAGGAAGAAAAACTGTGAGCTTAGTACTTTATTTATTTACTTAAGTTATATCTATATATCTTTTCCATATGATTAAGTTTCGGTTTTTGAATTTGGCCATTGATTTTTTATACGAGTGATTTTTAATACGTTTTTTTTCTAAATAATGTTGGTAAATTAATATAAATGAGATTACAAAACAATTGATTGACCAAAACTGCAAAAAATAGGTCAAAATTTTTAGAATCATGATTAAAACCAAAGTTTTATTCTGACTAGAATTATTCATAGCCACACAGAATAGTTTTGAAAAATGAATTTTATCTTAAAATATATTGAAATTTCAATTATTTTGATTTATCGAATTATATTTGATCAAATTAGGTTTTAGGGATGAAAACTGTATTTCAAACAGTTTCGAAACATTATTTTGTGATCAGATCACAATGAGTCCATACTTTACAAGCTCTAATCTTATGGAGTTTTTAGATTACGAATCACAATCTCCAATAAATCAGTTTAATGGCTTCCTTGTTAACCTCAACTAAGTCGAATTTATAGACCCTCACTCAATAACTGAGGATCACAATAGGATATGTGGCATACTAGCAAACATAGTATATCAAATCCGGATAATAGGGACAATGCCCCGGGTAAAAATTAGCCAAAAAATCTATGTAGTCGCAGTGTGTCACAAAGATAGTGAAAAAATTGATTGGAAAGATTCATACTGACGGTAATTCCATATTTTCAAGGAGGTTATTTAAACTCAAAGTTTAGAAATATTTTCTGGGAGAGAAAATACCTTCAACGTTGAGTTTACATAACCTTCTGGACCAGAGTTTCTTAAACTTTGGTTTGTTTTTTTCACACGTTTTCCACTTATATAATTTCATTTCCCTAAAGCGAGTTTTGTGAAATATGACGGGATATATAATACTATTAATAGTACTGTTAATGATACTGTGAATATAATAAATAATATTAAATATTATTACGTGGTTATTTTGTTAAACTATGGACTGAAGATGTAAAAGGAAAGTAAGTAGTGTAAACAGCTAAAAGAAACTTAACAAAATCTACAATACTGCATAACCCTGTGAAATATTTACATTACCCTGCCAATGGTAATTTACCCACAGCTTAAAAAACACGTACTGCTTTAGAAATTAAGTAAAATTATTATATTTTTCTATAAATATATTAGTTCTGCTTGTATTTTATTCATACGTTGAGGAATAATTGAAAGGAAAATAAGCTTTCTATCAGTTTTATATATACCCTTAACATTTTCAGTGAAGTCTAATATGTAAATAAAAATTAATTAAAAAAATACTTCTTCAATTCAAATTATATAGCATTATCCCTAGTACGCTATCAAATTTACTATGGAGGGAATTCAGAATCATTAGATGCATGTTGAATAGAGTATGTTCTCTGTAATTGCAGCTCTATGTTCGTTGCAAGTAACCTAAAGAGGAAATAGTAAAGGGTTACAGTAGATTAATATAGCGCCCAAATAAATATTTTATCGTTGGGACAGCCTAACCATTCATCTACTAATTATTCCACACTTTTCATGGGGTGGAAAATTATTTCCTCTCTCATAGGAAACGTATCAATGATTCTTTCGTGTAAGGGAAATACCTTCCGTACCTTTCATCATTATTCAATATTTGCGTCAAGTCCTCCAATTTGTGACAGCAATTCATTCGCTACTTACACTTCACTTGAGTAGATTCTTCAAAGGAGAAGTTCATAAATATCCTCATTCTGAATTCAAAGCAATCACACCAATAAACATCAAGTTTGTGTGTATCTTCGGTGACTTCGAATAAAAGTGACGCAAACTTTCAGAATAATAATGATCAGTCTGTCGAGTTTCTTTCTGGAGAGGCAATGGAAGTAACTTCTCCATGGTTTTTAGGCAATATATATGCGGCAATGACTGAAGACACGCATATTGAAACACTTTCTAAACAAATCTCACATCCTGACGTCCTAGAGTCAATTTTATCACGTGCTTGATTTCTCGCTTGAACTTTATCAATAAACCTCCAAGATGAGAAGGACCTTCCAACAAAAATACCTCTCCAATTTTTATCCCCAAATAAAACCAACTTTGCCGGTGGCAGCGGAGGAAAAATTAGTTCTTTTTTACATTGCTGGTCTGAATAATTATGAGCCAGAGGATGAGTAATCTATATTCACTATTTGCTACTGGAAATATGCATTGGATATATTAATAGAGATATAGTGGGGCACAAAAGTTTCCTTTTGATGATATTGAGCGAACAAATACTGACCAAAAACTTTACTTGCAGTAAAATATAGTCACTATCATCAAGCATATGTTTATTAATCATTTTTCCTTATCATAATCCTTAAATAAAAGATGAAAAATAAAAATCTAAAACTATTCAAAATACTATATATACATAGACTTTAAAGAAAGGATTAAAATATAGTAAACAAACATCTATAATAATTAGTAATTATGTTGAATCAACGCATGAATATGTTGGGTAGTTGATCTAGCATATTCTTATATATCATTATCGGACTATTAAACACGCAGTTTCATATTCACCTTCAATTGATTTCAATATGATACGTTCTTATATATTTTCGAAGTTTTTATTCGGTATAAGAACAGTAGAGTATCCATTAATTCTAAACCGAAAGATAAGCCAATTTTGAATTCCCACCAAACAAAAATATTTTTCCTAGAAACTTTTGGGCTTATTAAAGAGTATCACGGAATAAGTTTAAGGCTGATTTAATTATCAGACCGAAAGAAATCATCTCATTTGAACTTCATTTCTATTCGCAAACTTTTAAAATCTTTCTGGATTATTTTTCCTCTGGTTTGGAAGGAATTGAAAGAATAATTACGGTACATTGGCTGTAGAAATAATGTTCATCTTTTCTTTAGATTTGCTTACAGAGGTAAAATAACGGGAATTTATTCAATAATTGATTAATATTATTATTATTATATATAACTTATAGGTGTACGCGTTTCATCAAAAATGAAAAGAACGTAAATAATAATAGAAAAAATGATGTATTTTACCTAAAAATAACTTTCATTATTCCATTAAAATTAAATATAATTTAGTCCAACAGTTGCAACATTTGAATTAATTTGCGTATTTTACTTAATCATTTATACATTGGTTTGATTCAATTTTCAACTCTCTTTGAAATGTAAAAATACTAAATAGCAAATAAGTATATGTGCTACATAACTAAGTTTTTTTCATTTAATAAATAAACTCTAGTTTTCTTTTAACTAATACCATATAATGAATGCAATATACTTCATTTCGTAATTCATGATCAGATATTTTTAAACTGTATTCTCACTTTTTATTTAATGTTCTTTCTGTTAATGAACTTGAATTATCTTATTAGTTTTCATTTACACCTTTAACTAATATTCGAATATTTTCAAATTATTATATCAACTTATGAAATTATAATTTTTATTAAATTGAAATTAATTATTCGATTTTTCGAAAATTTAGTAAATTTCAACTCATGCGCAAATATTGGCAGATTTTCTTCCATCTTTACCATACTGAAAGGAATCGTCACTATAAATTCTGTTTTAAAACATATGCAAAAAATATTACTGATCTTCATATTAAATTATACATGAAGTCTGATAAGTCAATAGATATAATTCTCATATTTCCCTTCAGAATGTTGATGTGCAATCTAATTATGAGATTGACATCAATCTCGATATTAATTAGTTCTCCCTCTGCAGGTATGGCTTCTCTAATGCTCTTAAATATTATGCATCAGATGCCTCCGTGAATGCAGACATTGCTGATAATGACCACCAAAATAGACTCATTTAATTGGAACATGGAAAATGGGTAAATTGCTTCGAGATATCAATGGCAATGGTGTTAGTAATTGAATAAAAATATATCTATGAAATAATATGTATTGTATATTGTATGTTTGTACTAGAATTTGCTTTGTGTTTATTGACGTTAAGAATAATTTGATGCATATGTGTATATTTTTGAGCAATATTTTGTGCATATTTTGTAAAATGAAAGAAATCAAATGGATGTGCTGATTATTTCTCATCTGTTCTGAAAATTTCCTATTTGTGTAATTGAAAATATAATTTATAATCAATTTTGTGGATTTAAAACTTGGTATAAAATATAAAAATATCTTAAGGAAATGAAAACATCTGCAGATTTATTCTAAAAAAATCTACAATATACGAATTGAAACTCTGAACGACACGAGTTATTATTCCATTTTCAGTTCAGATTTTTTTGTGTGTTTTGAACTTTAGAGTCAGAGGTTGGTTTCCGCTACATTAATTCCAGGAAAAGTCTTGCTATAGTTTTTGTTTTGAAGGATATGTCAGAGCTGGTGAAAGAATAAAACATCTTTCTAACGTATGTTGCCGGCCTTTTAATTTGTATTGTCTCCGCGCTGTAACTTTCTTCATAGTTTAATAAGTGAATTATAATCAGAACAAAAGTTATTACAAATACAAAAAGTTATATTGAATGACACTTTGTATTTACGAAAATAACGTACGACTTGTTTTCACGTTCTTTGACAAATAAAAAGGATTTAACGGATTTGATTCTTCTAATCCCGTAATATTATTTTATTTCTGAATCGTAAAAAACTTGAAACATATATCATACCATTAGTTTTTCGCATATAACATTCAGTTGGTTAATTAGT
This sequence comes from Caprella mutica, assembly GCA_947561585.1. NCBI lineage: Eukaryota > Metazoa > Arthropoda > Malacostraca > Amphipoda > Caprellidae > Caprella > Caprella mutica. Next base: position 137,277 of record CANNZV010000106.1, read on the forward strand.
TTTGATAATTGAAGGACTAAGATCCAATTTAAAACTTAAATTTCACTACACATATCATATAATGCAAATATTTAGATTAAAATCAGATTTCGACCACACCAACGTTAAGATTCAGATTTCGGCTTCTAAAAAGAAAAAGCAAATAGAAAATCTCATCTTTCCATATAACTTAGTGATGATACAGTCTATGCTTTAAATAAATAAATGCTTATCACTATATAATGGATAAAAATTTGCTTGTTATCTTCATTTCTGGGAAAAAAAGGAAATAAAGTGGAGGAAGGAAGAGTCCCAGATCAGCAATTGGAGTGAGCAGGAGCGAGCTGGACAATCCTTTTGTTGGGAGTCTTTTTATAGACTCTCCTTAGTTCCGCTCAAATTCCCGCCGAGTAACCGACGGAAACGTGGGAATCTAACAAGGCACAACAATGAAAGCCTTTGAGATATAAGTTGGCTCTCCATTCTAGTCTATTTTCATGGAAATTGTCTAGAGAATTGATTTCTTCGACGTTAGAGGTTGTAATATTAATCGCGTAAATTATATCGCATAATATATCGCACAGTAGTATGATTCAGAAGTGAATTTATAACATGCAATTAATTTCATGATGAAAATTTATTTGAATATAGCTGAGTTCCAGAAAAATGTTTAGAATAATCCATAAATCATTATGAACATTGAATTAAATAGTTTTCGGAACACAATGGGAAAAAGTAAAATAATGTTGTAATCTAGTTGAACATCAATTCATCGAAATCGTTAACATCATTTAGGTATGTAGATTCAATTAGAAATTGTCTGTAACTATGTTTTACCAATTGAAAACATGAAATGTTACTGTGATGAAATTGATGTGCTTTCTTCAAATAAATCTTTGATTGCTTTCAGATGAGCCACGAATGGAATATTGGACAACATACATGAAGGAACATTGATTGGGAGTTGGAGTGCTGACTTGAACCAAAATTACATTTAAATTCGGCCACAAACCGCCGGACCTGTAATTGAATTATACATAGGCATTGAAGCAGTCTCGTTCCAACACTAATTCGATTATCACATAAGATTGGGCCAAGATTTCACTCTTCATGTGAACCAGTTAACGAATTGGTTTCCAAATAATGTATTCTGTCTTAGGAATCGACCATACAGAATATTTTCTATATATCTGGTTCCATTGTATATACATATATAGTTATTTTGAAATAAATCTATAAACATTTATATATGAAATTTTACACAATAGCAACAATAATGCAACATATCAATTGAAATGGGAAGTAAGTTAAAGGTTCTATCTAGCAAATGTTTGAGAATGGTAATATTGAGGAAAAATTATAGGATCTTGTTGAAGGGAAATTAAATGAAATATAAAGGATATAATGTATCTAAGTGATTTCATTTCTAAAGGGCCGTACACACGTAGGGTTCTTTAAGTCTTTCCACTAGACTTTTTGCTAAGCTCCTCCTACTTTTTCCACGAGAATATAAGAAAAAACGATAAAATAATAATTATTTATTTCAGTTGGTATCCATGATACCTGCAGGTATCATGGGAAAAGTAGGAGGAGCTTAACAAAAAGTCTGGTGGAAAGACTGAAAAAACCCTACGTGTGCACGGCCCTTTATGTTGATCCTTTACTGGATATCAACAAAGGAAATTCTCAAAAATATAAGATATAACCTTTGCCATATATGACCTTCAATTACATCTGATATTTTGACTGTGTATTCTCGATATTGAATTACTGCCTTCCATTCTCTCATTCATTATTCATCTATGGCAGGATACATCTTGAATAGGATGCATGGTAATGAGCTCATCTCCTGCAGGAATATCGCGATCGGTTGCTGTGTCTGTTTATCTATCACAACTCAGTCGGTTTGTATTAGTCCTAATATCACTGGAGAGATATTCCATTCGAATGCGAATGCTAAGTATTAGGTTGGATGCGTAACTAATTTGTAGAGTGAGGTTTGAAATTGTTCTGAAGGGAAATAAATGGCTAATGTTTATCCACAGTGTTATCAGCTCCTAATTAATTAAATTAACATAAGAAAGTTAAAACAGGTATAAAATGGGTGTGTTTTTTCTAGTCAAAATTGCATTGAAATATATTCAAATTATAAAATAGGGAAAATATGTATTGTACATATTTACAAAAAAGAGTTATACACGTTTTTGATGTTTATACCTATTTAAATGTGTTGCAATGCCATGGATTATTTAGTCAAATCCTTTTATAATCTCTTTAAAAGTAAAAACATTAATCCAATGATTCCATTAATCATATTGTAACTCAATAACTCCCATGGCTCAGCCCTTTGCGAGATAAATTTGTTTCGTAATCCTGCCTTACGTTCCACCAAGGCTTTATAAGCGCCTCGAGAAATTAAGAATGATGCAGCGAAAGTCGTAATAAATAACATCACAGGCCAGTTTGGAACTGAATAACGGCCATCGGATCTGAAATAGAGGACTGGAAATATCCCTCCATTTTATATTAAAGCTATAATAGAGAGAGAAAATAGTATTGGCTCAACGAAGCAAACTGGATTCTTGATTTAAATGATTGTTTGTAAATGAGAATTCTATTAGTTAACTCTCTATTTCTCCCTTAGAACTTTATTTGTAAAACGTAATTTCCAACAAAAATATCTTTGTAAACTCATGAAAACATTGAAATCATTGATTAAATAAATTTTGTAGGTGATATTTAAGATATAAATATACTAATTATTTAATATTCTCCATTGTTTAGGGTTTTCTAACTTCAGAAAAATACATTAGCGTACTAAGTTCAAAGATTGACGCTTGACGTAGGAGATTCTTTATAGATATTGATGAGCTGTTGAATGTTGATGCAAGAATCTTTCCCCATCTCAAGCTTTATTCAAACTTTCTACCTCCTTTGCATACATGAATAACAAATGATGCTTGTGTACAAGAGTCTCTAATAAAGGAATTTACTATAAACTTATCGGTTTTTCGCCATCTAAAATTACTCAGATATGCGCGAAATTTTTATAAGACCTTCAGAAAATATGTGAAGGAATTTTGCAACACGATTTTAATACGCATGTCAAATATTTATACCTTTATTAAAATATTATATAAATTCTAATATAAATTGAATTATCAAATGCAGCTAGTATACATAATAAATTGAACTAGCAAACCAATGCTATAATTCAATAATGAATTATGGCAATTCAAAACATATATTTTGACCACCATCCACACTATTCCCAAATTTAACATGGATAATTTGTACCCTTTAGTTCATGTTTTTACATCACGCTACTAGCATGCTGTGCATCCCTTAATTGTTTTGCTAGGGCAGGCTTTGTATGTTTTAGTTGTTAAGTGGATTTACATGTTTAACCATTTTATCAGAAAAAATTATTGGCTTGAAGTAAAATATAAAATGGAGCCAATTTTTCTACTTTATAACGATGGATTATTATTTTCAAATTCAATGTAATTTAAATATTTTCGATGATTAATGTTTTTTTTTCAAAATTAGCTATATAATTTTATATTTTTGTATGCAATTATATTTTCTTCGTCACATCATACACATAGAAGGACAATTATTTTCATATTTTGGAAATGGATGGAGAAAGACTTTCTTCAATATTAAAGAAAATATCCCATAAACTCCGTTATTATAACGGTTATATGAACATTTTTCTTTTCTTATACCCTCCTCTATTTCGATATGAAAATTACTGTACGACCTACCTTATTACTTCTCAGATACAAGCGACATATTCTATCTTGAAGTGTTAAAATTTTCAGTCTGCATTGACCATTATACTCCATTTTCGATTCATATCTCTGGTCATCTTCCTCATTCTTTGGTCTCATTTCCACTTTTCTTTGAAGCCATTGAACGTCATGAAAAATGGTGAGAAAAGTTCGGGGATGGTCTTTTCAAGCACGATCTTCGATTGTCCTACAACTCCTCGAATCAATACAGAGCGCTATGAAAGGATGATTTAGTAATTGTCGGCATCTCAATAATATCTGGAATTTGTTTTCCCAATGCGAAGAAACACATAAATACGTTTACTGTTCAATATAGTGTTCTTCTTACATACGTTAATTGCAATCTTTTTATTGAACGGTACTGGATGGTCATTATTGAAATATTCTATAAAAACATATTCTAAATTCAGTATCCACATTATAAATTATTTGGATATTAATTACTATATTAAAGATCAACCAACGTGGAAATGTATTAAAAAATAATGAAAACTGTTCTCAAAGTCAATTATTTGTAGTTTTTTTTAAATATTATACCTGGTTTTCAGGAATAATGTACATTGTTCATACAAACTGTTTGTTTATTATTTATACAAAGATAGTAATCATTGATTTTTAATTTGGGGAAATGGCATGAATTAACAAGAAAAATTGCAAAAAATAATGCTGTTTATGAACATTTAGTAAATTATACCCAGCAAGCTATTCCGGTAAGATAAGTCCATGCTGAAAATTTATTAGAGCTGCCAAGAACTCCATGGAAAAGTCATGAATTTTAGGTCACATCCTTACTCATGATATGAAGATGGTATGATTATTTGAAACTCTATTGAGTTGCAATATTGCAGGCAGTATGAATTATTAAGTACAATCAGCTAGGGGGAATTTTTCCTGATAAGCAGTATCCGTAATCTAAAATTTATACATGCTAGTTTATGCTTTATAAAGGAAATTATTGAGTCCACCTTAACAATATATCTATGAGATAGTTATTGTCCAAAAACATTCTGGGAGGATAATATTATCTTTCCCACACGTTATTATATATGTATCTGCAAACACAAACTTTATATCATTAGCTGACTCCATTCTGAAAAGTGTGTATAGTAGGAAAAATAAAGATAAGTAATGGGTATATGGAATTAATTACACACACTACTAGTTAAAATTACAGTAAAGTTTCAATAAATCGAAATCGTAAAAATAAAAATTGAGCTATTCCAAGCAACCAGGACACATTGTGCCAACATGGGCACTAGATGGTTAGATGGGCAAGAGATGGCAGACTGAAAAAAAAGCCTAGAAAATACATTGGGTAGCTTTGGTTTTCCATTCTCATGGAATGTTACCTTGGGAGAAGGTTGGCTCAATGTGGCGATTCCATCCTACTGAATTGTCATATTGGCCGAACCTGATCAATATATAGCGTATCAATATTATGTGGCTGAAACAGTCCATGCTTTTGAAAATAACCACACAATACCAATACGATTTGTCAACATAGTACACACATGGGCCCCATTAACTTGTATTGCATGTGATTTCTCAGTAAAATATATTTTTTTTAATGAGAAAATATATTTTTAAATAAATAGTTTTGTTTAGCTAGATCATTTCATTATTATTCATTCCGTCGAATTGAAATCCGCAGTCTTGAATAAGAATCTAAATAAAAAAGGTTATTCATTCATATTTCATATTAATATTTCATTGCATATTAATATTTCCTTCCAAATTGGATATAATATAACCAACTAAAAACAATTCAATATATAAATATACTCTGATTATAACGATGTAAGCATAGCAATGTTCAACTCCTAAGTAGTTTGCATAGTTCGCAAAGAGTTACTCCTCCTCATAACGAAATTAATTCCATTGTTGTGAAGACCATTCATTTGAAGTCAAATCCCGTCTAAAAGTGACAGAGATCGTTATCTCGACTTTGCAACAGTGAAAGGACAAAAAGCAAAGATTAAAGAGAAAGTCACTACAGAGAAAACAAACTGTATCTGGGATTCATGAAGCTGACAGCGCACTCTCTGCCAAGAATATTTATGTTTGTTTTCAATGATATCGTCGGAGAAATTTACTTCAAGATGGATGAATGCCACGCTCTAGTGACTGTCTGAATCGTTTTTGGAGATTCAGAAACAATTACCGAATTTATCATGCTTTGTTTGAACGTGTTTTTATCACTTATATATGATTTTTTAAATATATACTGAAAAAAGTAGGCAAAACGCTGACAACTTAATTCTTGTACAAATTCTTTACAAACCACAATCAACCATTCATTTTTTGATGGACGTATTAGATCAATATTTGCCTAAAATTTAGTTCCGTAGCTCATTAGCAACTTGTTGGCAAGCGAACTAAAAAAAAAACAAAGTAGCTCATCTTCTCGTCATAGAATATTGAGGGGAAAAGATTTACTGAGTCTCTCGCCTGATAAATCAGTGATGAATGTGATCGAGCATCGCCCTATGTGAAGGGAGGATGAATATTCTGCCAATATGGAATAAAATATCCGTGCGTTTGCATATATTTCATATGATGGAGTGCTTTTTGCTATTTATGAAGTGATTTTGAAATGAACTATTGGATTGGTCAGAGGAAAATAAGGAAACAAATTTGCTGAGAACTATCTTGTGGAAATTTGAATTGGATCGCAATTTATATAGTAATTAGTAATAGAAAATTAATTAATATTGAACATAATTGTTGATTTATAATGGAAGAGAAGTTATTAGGATTAAAATAAATCAATTTTTCTTTACAACAAAGTTATGTCGGAATCATTAGAAATGGAAGTCTTCTATTTTAGTTTTAGCAGAAAAATCAACAAGAAACTTTGATTCTATCATTTATTTTCTTCTTTGAGAAAAAGAGGCTATCTCTTTTTTTTATCATTAATTGTAAATGAATATTTTATCTTCATTTCGAATATTTCTTTGAGAGGAATACTTTTTCAATAAGTTTCTTCATCATTAATGTTTAAACAAGAACACAAACTTATAAATGCTGTTATATCTCGAGCAGCTCAGTAATATTCCACATTTTACCGATATATTACATTGCATAATCTATAAAATATTACAAATGTGCTATAGAATAATGTCAGATTCCAGTTCCTAATTCTACAGCAAGAGTCGCCATTTTCTCCGCTTATTATTCACTTAGTGAAGCAGGACCAGAAAATCTGTTTGTGAGCATATGGTCAGACATCTGCCGCTAATACTAAGTAGCGTGGGGATATTCAACTGATGTACGTAGAGTATAAGAACAGAACAATATATGCAACCTACATTCTCGGAATTGAAATATTATGTTAATGATTTAGAGTTTAGTATTGTATATATAGTTTATGGAGTAGAATACGTGGTAACTTAATCAATCAGATTATATGTGAATAAAATTGAATGCTGATAATTTCTTCAACTATCTATATATAAACTTTTATAATTCAGGCTGATTATTTTTAATCATTATATATTTACTGTAGATGTAATGCTATCAAAATGGCATTAAAGAATAAGTTTGAGCCTCATTCAATATTTCATTTCCCTCAGCTGTATCTTAATATTTGGCAGACATTCCAGATTTTACTTTTATTTCTTTATCCAACCAGCGTCGTTGACTTGTTCCCACAATATATGAAAACACAGTAGAACAGTACTTTAAATATGTCTTTGATTTTCAAATTATTATTCGAATGATATATTCGAATTATCACTCTATGTTAGATGGTAAGAATTTAACAAGAATCAGAGAGATGCAATCACTATAAAAAACATGCAAAAATCTTATTGAGGATAAACTCAACTTACGACTTTCATGTGTAAACATAAAACTTGCTTTATTTACTATATATAAAGAAACTCATTCAGAGTTCTTGCGTAGCAATTGGAGCGGAATAATTTACGAAGGGTGCTAGCTTCATTCGAAATGAGGGATCTTTATTTGACTTAGTGGATTAACATTGCAGTGAAATACTGATTTAATTCTATTATATGATAAGTATCAGTTTATATAACAAATATATTACAATATCAATAAAAACAGTTCCATTATGATAAAACGTAAATCTGAAGAATGATCTTCCCTCGAAAGATATAACCAGTTTGACCTTCAATTGGTTATATCTTGGAATGTGCCAGATAGAGAATTTCACTCACAATTAAAACATCATCGATAACACAGAATAATGTACGACTGCCTTTTTTCTGGTTCCTAATTTTTCCTGATTAGTCCGAACAAAGGATTCGGTGGAGTAAAAGTGTCGGAAGGGACTGGATTCTTTTGTCTCAGAGTAATTTACTAGATATATATTTCAAATAAGGATAGTCTATACTTTCATACATTTCATTCATTCGTAAACATGCAATGGAATAATTTTTTTTTTTTTTAAGTTTGAGCCGAAACGCTAGCAAAACAGATTTGAATGTAATTCGAGTGTTTCAGTGTATAAAGTAGAACGTTTCTCCTACATAATTTATAGTTTATGTTCAAAAAATACTTGCACAAAAATTGCAATTAAACAGGTCTCTGATTGGGTGAAAATAACTTAAATAGTATCCAGGAGTGGGTGCAGGATTTTTGATGAGTCAACACTTAATGAGTAAAAAGCTAGGTTTAAATTAATTGAATTTCTTCAAATTTACATTCAAATAAAAATAAAGAAACATTGTAGGATCACCGTCTATGATAATCTACCAAGATGAGCTTTTCTGTATTTTTTCTAATACTTATGAAAAAATCCTTTAATTGATTTATTTTGTATCTGATACAAAAAGAGAAAAATCTCATACAGCAAACACCAAAAATCAAAATCCAGTATGTTGAATTCTGAATTTTATGACTTCCAAAGAAAGTTTCCATGCGAGTCTTTGAAGTTGATTTCTTGCCCCAAACTTTTCTACTCCACAGTGTCTCAGAGGAGTTATACTTCTATTTAATTGCCGAGAAAGGCCAGAGTTCTTACATCGGCTCAAAGAATGGAACAAGAATTTCTGAAATTAAGGACTCCAGTCATATTAACGCTGCAACTCTCGAATTGTGTCGGAAGGCTCAACTCTGGAAGTAATTATAAAACGGGGTTGCCTACTGAATCCTGAACCAAATTGAAAATGAGGTAACACAAAATTAAGTATCCCTATTTGCATGTAGAACATAGTATCCCATTATATTAAATTGAATAATGATTGATCCTTATATGTTGATTAGTTATATATTAACCATTTTATTATAGTTAAATACGATTTGGAGATGGTAGCTATTTTGATTTTCAATCATAACCATTTAGCTATATCCCTTTCGTACATATCTGTTCCATATTGTTTTCAAACAATGAAGTCCAAATTTTTCAATTGAAACAGTTTGAGATCAGGCAAAACACGTATACAAAAAATCCTTTAATTGATCATATCTTAGTGCATTTAAGTATTCAATGAATTGTTCTATTTTATTTTTGTTTGTATCAAATATATAAAACTATAAGTTGATTTTCTTTTCTATTACTTAATATGGTAATATTAATAATTTGAATATCAAGTAATATGTTGCATAATTGTAGATATCATTCTAATAATATTGACATTACTTTCTATTTTTATTTATCAAGATTAGCCTACATTATTCAGTGAATTATTCGTGAATGAAAAAGAATGTTTACAATTCCTAAATAAATGTATTTCTCTGCAGTTTAGTGTTACATCAGAGTCACCATATTCCATTCTTCACTCTAGATGACATTTTTATGTGACAACTGAAGTCCCTCAACGCATTTGTTTATACGCATTTAATTAACTTTGGAAGTGGAAAGTCACGCCCAAAATACAATCAATTACGCACACACGCAACTATAGCAGATTGATGGACACTGGCCAACTGGAAGAAAAAAACACACAGGGCAAACTATACCATTCGTGGAAGTGATATGAATATTCCAGTAAATAATTTGCATGGAAAATATAATTCAGTTAGGGAAAAGTTAAATAATTTTGTTTGTTACTGAATAGGTCTCAAGGCTAAAAATGTCTGCGGCAGATCACAACGAGAATGAAATGTCATCCATTGCGTACTTTGAACATTAACATTTAAATAATATTAATTATAATTTCAAATTAATATTATGCGATTGATAAATACTGTGATTATAGTTATTAAAAATACATACACAATGTAGGTTATTTTCAATCACTATATACCTATGTATTTGGGAATTGAAAACAATGTGAATATTTTCTGAAATCGTTAATGCTAACTACCGAAATAAAAGCTATAGTATGGCCGGAACGTTACGAATGGACAGCATTAAATAGTAAATAATCCAAAACCCCAACATTTTCCCTCTGTGCAACTATCAAAGCTGAGAGCATTTTGGTTCCCTTCTGAAGTTGTTTATTTTTGTACATTAAATTGGAATTCAGTTCGGGAAAGTGTTTGCCGTGCATTTTCTTTGATGTCAGATTTCGAAATATTTATAACTTTATCATGAGATTCATTTGATGGATCAGACTTGTTAGTTTTCCACTCTGAATTATGTTAACATTGAATAAGAAGATCAAACAGTAAGAATTGCTCGGTATTTATAATCGAGTAAGTTGAGTGAAAGAATTAGCATGTTTTATATGTATCTCTACATATTCTTGTCTAGATTAATTCGTGGTAAAATGCGAATGCGTGTTAGAGTCTAGGTTTATAGAAGCGAACATTTTGCAGAGTTTGTTGACAGACAAATATCTGCTCATCTTTTTCTCATGGGTTGGCTTATTTGATTTCCAGCAGCTGTTCCTTTGAAATTACCATTTTCTGTTATTTTGAAGTTACCTGTAGCTCTGGGACTGCTAATTGTAAATCAATTTCATAACAATTGAAATCATTGATTAATATCAAGAATAGTTCATATAAATCACTGACAACAATACCACTTAAGTAACAAGATCTTTTCCACCTTCCCATCATATATCCTATTGATATATGATATTGAGAATATTATAAATATGTTGAATCTTGTATATTATAATTGCATTTATCTTGCTCAAAGAACATAAACTTTAAGAATATGAAAGTATTAATGAAAATCCTTCAAGTTCACAATTTTTAAAATGTCAACGGTATAAAATATTGACGAATTTCTCATAAATATTCATACGAAAATTCTCACGTCTTTAAAAATATTATAAGATTGACTGAAGTTACGTTGAATAATTTTTGGTCACGAATCTTATTATTACTGGGGGTTGATGTTCTAATAAAGTAATTTGTATTGATCTTTGATTTCATTATTTTCGTAATTTGAAATTCGACCTTTAGGATTTTTAATTTTTTGGAGACATCAATAGTTTGAATATGTTAATAATTGTAATTTATTTATTTCAAAGTTTATATTGATACTTTTATTCTTTCCCAAAGACATCATAGATTAATAAACAGAGAAATTCTCAGAACATCAATTTATTTTTATTGTATAATCTCAAGAAATACATGAAATCCTTATATTCTTGATAAATTGTAGACTTGTAGAATTCTTGATTTCAGTTCCAATCCAAGGCTCAAATCCACCTTAATTCACTCACACCATCTCAAACTATGAATTCAATAGTGAGTCTCGAGAAAAGGATACCTACATTTATTCCATTTCTGCGGATTGAGTCGTGCTTGCCTCCGCACTACATTTTTTCACTCGTAAAGCTAACTGCAACAAGAAACCTTTTCAAAATAGTCTGCAAAAATTGAGAGGGAGACCATCGAACATTCGTGGAAATTTGTAAAATAAATACAGAATTGCGATACTCTGCAGGAACACGTCGTGGTGGATTCATGAAATATGCGCAAGATTTAAAGAAAAAACTTTTACTTTGGTATTACTGATTGATTCTATTTTAGTTTGGACTGAAGTACTTGTAGCAAAGGGAAATGAAGCTGCCAAATAGGATGCATTAGTCTCACCTTCAAGAAGTTACTTTGGATGTGAATTCTTCCGTTCCTCTGGTGCCATTAAATCAAAGTTCATTATTCGGAAATAGAAATATCTTCAAGAGATCTAGATTTTAGAATGGTTACTCTTTAGTGTTTGCTCTACTTTGGAGTATATGGTCAAGAACGAATTTGTACGAATGCAATTTGGAAAATCAGAGCAGAAGAAAAATATATGAACTTGATTTAAAATTATATAGTGCGGAAAGTTATTTTCCATTTTTTTCAGCTTGTGGGATCTGCTACGAGTTTTCCCATTTCCAATTGTATACTCAGTTGAAGTTGTATAGCGGTCGAATGATCTTTGAAGTCAAAAATGAAGAAGAGGAACATACGCATTGAATAACCTCCTAAGACTATATCATCACATTCTATCTTGGCTCCAGGAAAAAAAACATGACACCATTTTTAATAATACTAATCTCAGTGTGTTTTATTCACCATATCAGTCTTTGACTAAGAATTCTAGGAAAGATATTACTAGGTTTATTTGTTTTGAATATTATGAAAATAATTCTTTTACATAATTTGGAAAACTTCACCATACTAAATTATTGAAAGCAGTAACTAGGTATTATTAAAACACTGTATGAAGATTCATCGGTGGAAAGACATCAAAAAATCAGTCGACTCTCATTACGAACTTGATTCTCGAGCTTCGACTTTCATTGAAATCACGTGAAACAATCAGAAATTAAAAAAATCTGACTTTTATCAATGTGATTAATCAAGAGAAAGTTATGAAATTTTGGTACCTTCATAACTCAGAGCCACTTCATATCTCAGGGGCACTGATAGTTTTCTATGATTAAAATCTTGGTGAAAACTATGGTCTGTGTTAAATCATACTCTCTGTGTTAAATCTTACTCTCTGTGTTAAATCTTACTCTCTGTGTTGAATCTTACTCTCTGTGTTAAATCATACTCTCTGTGTTAAATCATACTCTCTGTGTTAAATCATACTCTCTGTGTTAAATCTTACTCTCTGTGTTAAATCATACTCTCTGTGTTAAATCATACTCTCTGTGTTAAATCATACTCTCTGTGTTAAATCATACTCTCTGTGTTAAATCATACTCTCTGTGTTAAATCTTACTCTCTGTGTTAAATCATACTCTCTGTGTTAAATCATACTCTCTGTGTTAGAAAGAATGTCCAGATTTGTTACAATGCGATCTATCTTCCATCTCCTTTCGTTGAATAATAAAATATGTGCAACATTCCAAATGTTTTCAAACTAATTAATTCTAGGTTTTTCTTTTAAAATGGTCCAAATCTTCATTAGTTTTAGGCACTGTAAAGTCTACCTATATAAATGCGGCTCAAAAGATAAAATGGAATACTGTCTAAATACTTATGGCATGCCCGAAAGAAAATAATGGTTAGTGAACCCTTGGAATTCTTCCATTAATTGTGTCATCAAAACATTATTTTTTGGTAATTGATATAAATCTGATATCAATTATATGGTTGATATTTCAGAACTTAAATGAAGCCTTATATGAATCCCTAGTTCATTGTACCTATCCTCAATATTGCAATTTTATTCATTTTTCTTTTGTTCTTAAACTATATATTATATTTTTAATCTCTCTTCTAAAGCCAATTATTACATATTTTCTGTATTTATCAATTTAAATTGATATATACATTATAAAACATAAAATTGTTCGTTACTAATACAAATGGCTTCATAAAAAAATAAGAGTCTGATAAATTTGCTTCAAAATAATATAAGATAATTAAATAGGTTAAAATATGTCAATATGAATTACTAAATTTGATTATTGTTTAAATAAAATGTATATCATTCGTAAAACAGAAAACCAACACACGTTTGTCAATTTGAAGGCATGAAGGAAATACAGATTCTATTCCTGGTTTCTGAGAGAAAAGAACATAGGATATTGGGCTGTGGAAATTCATCTTCTCTAACAAACATCCACTGGCGACCGAAGGATCGGAATTCAATTCCTGTCTTCTCCATCTTTTGTTTCCGTTCAAACAATTTCCCTGGGAGTAATTCTATTGGAATCAAAATTAGAGTGACAGGACTTTCAGTGTAAACATTAGACTTTCCTACCGGGGGAAAATAAGAAAAATCACTTGTCTGTTGAACCCAATAACTTTTATAAATCATTCTTTTATAAAGTTGTTTAATTTAGTAATAGTGCTAATGCCAGCTCCCGTTGTGAAATTTAGGTAGCCCGTAGAAGATTTATTGTGGATATTATCTTCAATCTTTTCAGGCCACAACAAAATATTTTTCTTTAAATTTGACACAAAATGGAATTTTGATTTTAAGAAAACGGATTTTCATTCTTAGAAACAAATTATCATTGGATTGTCTATTTTGCAAATATCTTTTAAAAAGTGAATTTGAAGATTGAAAAAGGCGGTATCGTCACACGAAGAAAATTGTATTTAAAAAGGAAACAGAAGATATTTCTCATTTTCAACAATTAATAACTACATAATAAATGAGAAAATTGATTTTATAATATAAAAGGTAATCAATTAATAAAAGAACTAATATATTGAAGGGAAATCATTTCGTATTTTAATATCATCTCGTTTTAATATTAAAGTGCACTTGAAGGGGAAAAAGTATAGTCTATATTGGAAGCTATATCTTTTACCCGATATAACTAAAAACCTCTAATATATTGGAAATTACATTTGCCTTTTTGCTCCTCCTCAAACGAACTGAATTAAATGAAATAAATCGAATGAATGAGTTTTAAGATACAGATACAAAATATGGACTATTAAATTACCATTTGTATCTTGTCTATACAGGGTGGCGCAAAAAAAAGAAAACCCATTTTCAAACTAGTTTAATTTGCAAACTATTAAAGCTAGAAAAATTAAACACCCTACAGCGAAATAAAAAAAAGTAAATAAAAAAGGCTTGCGCGAGGACGAAATATACGAAAATATACACAATAGATATATTTTATTTCATATGGATGTAAAAACGTTAAATTATATTATTTTCTGTAACAAATAAAAGACAATTAAAACCTTAATTATCTTTTCAAAATTGATATTGATATAAAATTAATATCTTTAATAAAATCAGTTCGCCGTTAATTAGTAGCTTCGAAACCCTCAAAATGCAGCTTTCTAAGGAACAAAGTTTTTGTTGTGACAAGTTATTTAAACACTGAAAGCTTTAAGCTGGTTCAACCTCATTTTGAACATAGCTTCCAGGAGAGATTTTCACCAACTATAAAACCATATTGACTTTTACTGATAAGTTCCAAACTGAAGAAACCACTTCATTTTGAACAAAAATCGAGTAGGTCGAAGGACAACAGAACGAACACATGAAGACATTAATCTAATTCATGAACAATTTATTGAATATCCAAACATATCAATCAGAAGGAATGAATAAGACATCACTAAAGAGACATTTCACCGAATTGCTAAGCACGATGTGAAGTATCATCCTTTCAATTTCAAGAAGCAGGTAAGGCACTAACTCTTAGAAACTGATTTAGCGCACAGTCCTAATTTTTCTAGATGGTTTCTGCAAAGAAATGTTCATTTTGGAGAAGACATCGTGATTGGTGATGAAGAAATATTTCCATTAATGAATAGGTCTATAAACAAAATGTTAATTGAATGAAAAATATCATTTTATAAAGTTTACTACTACGAATAAATTATACCTATTCTGAAGTCTTTTTGTGTTTTTCGTCCTCGCGCAAGCCCTTTTTATTTATATTTTTTCAATTCGCTGCAGGATGTTTAATTTCAGTCGTAAAATTAACAGATTTTCATGAAAGATGCAAAAAAACAATTTGAATAAAACTATGTTCTTTAGAAAACTTTCTAGTTTCAATAGTTTTTAAAATAAATTAATTTGAAAATGGGTTTCCTTTTTTTTTGCGCCACCCTGTATATATAAAATATCACACAATTTTCTGAATGTAGGCATCAAATTATCAATATAATTTCAACTAATATGGTCCTTTGTAAATAATTTTACTGATCAGCCGTTGTATGTAATTTAAATATCTATCGAATGAGATTCATTATTTAAATTCAGATTCCCTAGTTCTAAAGTTGACTACAACGTACAGTGTTAGTTGCAGTGCTCTGTTATCATGATGTTAATCATCAACATCAAACCGTGCCTCAATTAACATAACTTATGTATAAGTAATTAAAGCAACTACCATTTGTACATCATAACATGCAAAATGTATTCCTGCCGCACAAAGGAAGACGACTAAGTTAGTTCTAATATTACGCATAATAACCATACATGTTTAATTTTGTTGCAAGACTTTATGGAGATATTTTTATATTTGATTAAATTCCGAGTATAATAATTATTTATTCAACAAGTTTTCTTGTATAAATGGAGACAAATTTATTTATTCACCTCTGACTATAAATCTTTTATAAATTACAATACATATATGCAATACATGGAATTATATATGTAATAGCAGTTATTAGATAACATAAAATTATGGAATATTGAAAAACTTGTTGAATATAGGTAATTTTTGATCATTAATAGGAATTTGGTATTGGTATTTATATAGTATAACTAATATTAACATGGAACAGTGAATATATATTTAATTCACTAATTTCCTACCATCTCTGATGGTACCAAGAATAATTTATCAATAATCTCTACAGCACAGCATAATTTAACATTTAGTTTGTTCAAATACATCTGTAGTATTTGTTTATGAGTATTGAGAACATACTCGAATTGTGTGCTTTCTGAGAGAGGATTCTAACTCCTTCTAAGCTTCTGATACATTTGCCCCGAAACTTTCCACTGAAGTTTAGAGGAAAGAGCAAGAGATCAACGGGAAAAACATTTCGACCGTTCAGACTTGCTAAGTTTTTTCCTTATAGCATGGATGCTCTGTATGTATTTTATTGATAAATAGTTGTTTTGACGAAAGAGATAATCCTTCTTGTTGATATTAACCCTTTACGGTGTTTGTGGGCCATTTTAGACTGAAAAAAAAGTTTTGTGAACGATATAGAGATAATTTAAATATTTGCATGTCATAATAATTGTTTTTCCTTAGAGTATATCTAATGGGGGAAAATATATGATCTTTAGTTCGATACAAAGAATTAAACTAAGAGTTACAGTAGGACAAAGGAAGAATAAGAAATCAACGCACTTCGTATTCTTTATCATCACCATTAACTCTCTCTAGCTCTAGGGAAGACCTCTAAAAAGTTTCTACAACGCCATAAATGATGATTAAAATTTTTTTCCTACACATTCAAACATAAACTGTGTACCGTTAAAATATATCCCAAGTATGTATGTACACTGTCCACTTAAAATTATATTAACAGACGTTTCTGTTCTGTAGCCAATCGGATTATGATGTCAATTTTTATCTAAAGTAAACAATAGTTTATTTAAGCCGATTGTTCAATACCAGTGGATCCTAACCATAGCTGCTATTCATAACAAACAGTTAAATTCTTCTCCTTTGAAGTTTGAGCACATCGGAAGTAACACTTTGGTGTATTAAAGTTGATCATGTTATCATTGGCTCAAATTTCACCTCTTCCAAGTAAATCTAATTTTTCTATATTTTGACCCTCCCTAATATATAAAACATCAAATTTCATTTGTTTTACATAAAGATGATGAGGGAAACAGAAAGAAAACTTGAGTGATTTTATTATTTTTAATTTTTGGTTTTCATATACAAGACGCAGGCATTAGCTTTAATGATAATGTCGAACAAATCATTGCGTGTCACAAAACCTCCTCAAGAAAAAAAGGTTTTTTTTTGCAGAAAAAAGGTAAATTCATATCGAAAATGTGATTTTGTAATGAAGAAGCGAATTGACCAAATCTGCAAGTAGGGCCAGAAAAATGACATAACAGATGGGTATTACTAAATGGTCTAAGTTGAGGCTTCTCATGGAAGAAAAAAAGGTTAATTCTATATAAAAAGCAGTCTAGACAGATAATGAGGCATCAGTTGATAAACTGCTGGACAGAGGCAAGCTGATGTTGCAACAGTTAAAGAGATCCTCATGAAAAGCTTTGATTTGGTTCGACGATATGTTGTTTACGGTGGAATCTGTCACCAATAATAAGTGATCAGATTCATGCTTGTAAATCTGACCACTTGCCTGTAAGTGTTAGGAGACAATTAGAATTTCAGAAGCCTGTTTTCGTCGTGGTATTTGCTGCCGCTCTAATAGATGGGACCAAATTTCCTTTAGTCGCCATCGATGAAGGGATCAAAATCAACAGGAATGTTCATTTGAATAGGTTTCAGAAAAAAAATACAGTTCTGCACAGCTACAATGGAGTAGAATTAGCCCCCTAAGCGGTTAGTTTGCACCTTTGCTGCGCTCTCGCTGATCCCTGACTGCCGTAGTGACTACTCCAATTTGCTTAACCGCTGCCTCGAACCTGATCCTATTTTCAACTGGGCAATGTGGCCTCCCTCAACTTCTGACATGAATCCTATGGACTTCGCAATATGGTCCATATTGGAAAGCGAATTTTCAAATATCTCCTACCCTCACTTTGAACTCTTTGAAGGAAGCCATTCATTCCTCTTAGGTCGAGATGGACAAAGAAGTATTGCGTCGTTCATGTTCTTCAATAACAACACTTGTTAAAAGATCATAAAACCAGCAGTTAGCCACATTTCATATTTAGATTTAAATTTGATTCTGAAAGTACTTATGAATGATCCCGCGAAAGAATTTTCCTCAGATCCTTATAGTTTTTATTCATATTCAAGTTTTTTGTATGGCTAAATCTCTTCGACTCACTCAGTAGTGAGTGAGTTAAACCTAACCTAACCTAACCTAACCTAACCTAACCTAACCTAACCAATATCATATCAATGGTGCTTATATCCTAATCTTGTCAAAATAAATGGAATTTACTCATAATGTAGCTACATATATAACATTTATGTATTCCATTCTGTACAATATATAGAATTTAAATTATTGAAGATTATGAGAAGATCCTATTTCATCTTCTATGATTTTACCATAAATTAATTTCACAGTATGAGACTTTTGAATTTTTCACCGATTTTAGCAGATCTACTGTTGCATTTTCTGCCAGGTTATGTTATTCCCCGTGTTACCACTCATTTATTGAGTTTGCCTTCTTGTTCATCTCCATTATTTCTCGGAATGAGATTGTCATTTTGACGCTGATCTGATTTAAAATAAGATGGAACTCAGTCTAGCGCTTTCGGCTTGTTTGCTCCGCCAAAATAAAAGGAACGGAGACACAAACTAGTCAGAAGTTTCGTCAGCCGGCGTTTGTTTTTAAATGAAAATTCTTCTCCTTTAGCTACTTTATATCCTGGAGGGTAAATTACAGTCGGCTTTCGATCGTAAAAACAACATCAATCTGCGATAATGAATAATTCGATTGAGATCCAGCAATGATTTATTATACATTCAAAATGGTTATTGTCTATCGTCGGACATTCCCATTAAACAATCCCAACTACCATTTCTTAGAGTATGATAATTTACGATAAAATATTATTAAATTACCCAAATTGACAATGATAAACGATATACCGGATATAATTTTATTTAACAATGAATCACAAATATTCAAACTTTAAAAAAATTATAATCTACTAGCTATATTAAATTTAAAATTATTTAATTATTCATTTCAAAAATTACATCTCTGCTTCGAAAATTTTAATTATTTTTCATTATATATTAATATTTTGGTAACTGTTATATCAGTTCAAATATTCACTAAATATAAGGCATGGAAAACTGAATACTTCCAGAATATGAGACACAATAAGTACCTTCCCATCTCCTTCCTTTGCCTCAGTTTATTTTTAAAGATAATCGGTAAAATAATCAATATCCGAAAACTGAGAACCAAATTGGGTCGTATTTTGTTAGTATAGCTAAATATATACTGCGGGAGACACAGCAGAAACACATGGAAGAGAGCCGCCACTTTTCATTCTCTAGTCGTATGAGTGGCAAAGTTAATTCATATTAAATACACCGAAGTTTGGGCTTTAAGTTTCAAACTTGTAACTATAATGTGCAATAATTTTGAGGTTAATGGTGCCATTATAGAAGCACTTCTGGTCTTTATAATATGCACCCAGTGTAAATCACTGCAGCTTAGATGGCAAAATATGCCTAGGACAAATCTGCATTAGTGGCTTATTAGATAATTGAATTATTAATTAATTTAATGTTATTCATTTTAATATTAAGGCCATACAAACATTACTGTATCGTTCTTAAACCTCCATCACTCATGATACTAAATTTAAAACATTATGAAAAAAATATCATAAATCAAGAAATTGTGAATGGAATTGGATCCTGTGATTTATTGTTTATAACTTGTTTAATTGAGTTAAGCTGATAGTCCATTAATAATTTGAGTAGTCAGAATAGGATGAAGTATAGTCGATAAATAGTACTGGGACTAGGAGTAGTAAAATGCATAGTGGTAACTTAAAAATTAGAATTTTAATTCACTAAGGTATACCCATTTCAAGTCACTGAAGGTGAATCCTATAGTCAAATAAAGGATCGTCACAACATGTCTGTACATAATCTGACCAAGTTCGGTGTTTACAGCATTAGTTTTGACAGTATGGTGCTATCTTTTGTGTACAACTTATCAAAGAAATTCTAGTGAGGCGTGTGTGTCTAGGTGGGCCCACAAACTCCCAAGTGACACAACAAAAATATATTTTCAGTGAAAAGTATTGAGGTATTGTGAATTGATAAATTTTATTATAAATCAGATCTAATTTGTTGCTACGTCTATTATTAGATATTATGCAATGTTTTCATAAATTCAAAAATGTTGGAATAATTAGTATTATTAATTATGTAAAATTAAATACATATCTTAATTTTTGAGTGGAATACTATATCTTATTCATTCTCACATTTCATTAATGGCAATTAAGAATATAGGTAAGGTTATTAAAGGAAAATAAGTTCGCTCACAAATAGAGTAATTTTTTGAATATATTGCTTCAAGTATCAGTTACTTTGGATTCGTACACTTAGAAAAAACAACAACTCCAACTGATGTACCTACCCAGATGTTTCGAGTTCACCCTATGGCTTTGTCTTTAAAGCGAGACACTCTAGTGCATTCAAACTATAGTTAAGATGCACTAAAGTGCATCGAACTGATGAACTTTAGTGTCTTAGCTATAAGTTTGTTAAAATGATGAGGAAATTATTCTTTCATCATTCTTTTTTCTCATCATTTTAACAAATTGATAGCTAAGACACTTTAGTGCATTCAAACTATAGTTTGATGCACTAAAGTGTCTTGCTTTAGATTTTCTTTACAGAACTGTATTTATAAGTCTATATATTTATAATCATGGGTTTACATTGATCTGTGTCATGGATATACATACGTATGATCATGTTTTTTTCCTTCTTGGACCAACACAATTATTTGATTAAATACAAAACTGGCATATTGTCTGCAATTCTATATTATGGGGTACTCCACGTGTATAAATTAAGTAATTATTATAGCTGACTGACATGGTTAAATTAGACGGGGAAAGCAACCTTAATTGTTTATATTGAAGATAATAAAAGATGCAGGAACTGGTGAAACAACAGAAGCGTCTATTGTAAAAGTCATGAAGTAGCACTTCACTACTTCATGCAAAATACTTCAAAGAATATAAAAATGCTAAATAATGTTACCAAAAATAATTGATTCAACATCATTGATCTGTCTGAAACTGTATTTATATGCTTATGAGTTTGCTAAATTATTCACTCAATTACTTATTTTGTTTGAATTGAAAGAGGTTACCATAGTATTTACTATCATAAAAAAGAACATACAATAATATTTTCGAATGACTTCAGACCATGTATGGTCTAGCGTTAACTAAATCGTTACATGATAACCCAGGTTTTAACTATAGTTTTAGAAAAACTATAAGGTCAGACAAGCTGCGTTAATGATACACACTAACACTCGTATATACTGATAGGGAACCATTCACAAACCTTTTATTCAGTGTAGGGTATAACCAACCACACCAGAACTGTACCAACACATTGGAATTTTGAAATATTGTTAAATCACATACAATAAAAACAATTTCGAAATTTCATTGATAGTATTCATATTGTAAGAGGCTGTGAATGAATTTATATTCATAACTTTATACAAATAAATTATATTTTAGATAACTAGTAACGGGGGAGATTATTATCCTTTCATTTCTAGTTTAAATAATTTCTGGAAAATTTAAATATTAGACCAGTCGAGTGGAGAAAAACAGTTAATATTTTCTCACAAAACAAAGATAATCAGAAACAATATCTAAAGGAGATATATTTTGAGATTTTTTGCATGGGTATAAATAGCTTCTTTCGACTTATAAACCATAAAGATAAAATGAACTCAACGGTCTGAGCTATCATATTCATTTGAACTCAAGTTTAGCAATCTGATCTCAATAACATGTTTATTATTTACTTCTGCAAACAGAATTGAATGGAATTTGTTAAATGTCAATCTTTTCGGACAAATTAAGAGCCTGGTTTATCCTCTTCAAATTCTCTGTCAGCTTGTTGATGGTAGAGTTCTATTTCAGAATGACATGCATAACATTTTATATCTCTAGTACCGTATGATCGTTCAGTATGAGTGTTCAAGTGACATACAAATGAATTTTTTTACTCTCACTCACCATTGATATATAATTATCAATTGATAATTATCTGCCATTTAAAACTCTTTGTTTGCATCCACAAATCTTGCTTCTAAAATGTCACATTTAATCATCAATTCAGTAGATTTTACAAGTATTGCTGATAATATTATAACAAAGACCATACATATGAAAATACAGGCAGAGATTAAATTAAATGGT
The DNA here is from genome assembly GCA_947561585.1 of Caprella mutica. Taxonomy (NCBI): domain Eukaryota; kingdom Metazoa; phylum Arthropoda; class Malacostraca; order Amphipoda; family Caprellidae; genus Caprella; species Caprella mutica. Next base: position 159,931 of record CANNZV010000106.1, read on the forward strand.
TCAGTCGTAGCAAGTTACATTAGTGGAGTTATTTACTGATTAGATTGATAATTTCTCAGAAATAAATAGTACCTAGCATTTGGAAGAAGTATCTATACTAATAATTTCCTTAGTGTGTTTATATATTCATTTTTTTGTCCACTTTTACACGACGGGTATTAAACCTGAAGAATGTAACTATGATACGCCCTGGAACATATTGACTTGATATTTAAATTCGCCTGTTTTAATTCAATTTTTAAATTTATTTAATCTATAAAATAAATTAGACTATGCAGAAAATTTAATTTTAATTGAATTCATTAAAAGTAACGTAATGAAGGGAAAGAAATTGGTATTGATGATGACCCGTTATTTGTAACGGGAAAGCACACTAGTTGACTATATTTATGTAGATAATTGAATTATTGTATATTATACCTAGTGGTTCGATTTCTTTTCTATCAGAGGGGAAAGCTAAAGATGGGGTCGTCGAAGATGACCCCACCATCTTCTAGAACCATCTAGGAAGGATGCTATTATTAATGGTGAAGGTAATAGTATGTACTACTGAAGCTTGAAGTTATATATTTTGTTGATTTAATTTTTAACCTAAAAATTAATATAGGTTCTTTATGGACATGTTTAGTATTTACTGAAATGCGTTGTGGTTTGTCTGTCTTAATGATAATGATAACACGATAGATATGTTATTCCTCCACGACTCCAACACTTCCTCCATGTGTTGTCCCGTTCTATTCCACCATGCAAGAAGGAGGTGAGAGCTTCCCCCTCATCTGCTATGCAAAGAAAATTAGTCAATTATTGTTCTGGATATCAAATTCGCAGAAACACATGAATAATTTATTTGTCAGCAAATGAAGAGCATAATATGAATTGATGTTGCACTAATTTCCAAGTGTATGAAAGTAATCAAGAAAGACAAACAACTATTATAATTACAATGGGTTGTTTGTGCGCTGTATTATTTGTACTAGTTAGCATTCGAAAATAATTAGTGCAGTTCACGATTGTTGTTCAGGCTGTGAATTAACTGTGTTGAAGATTAAAATAATGATGAATATATGCACTGATTTTAGGTATATTGATTAAAAACGACGTTATTTTTAATAGTAATGAAAATTTACGCATATTATTGATAGCTAAAAGTTAAAATAAAATACATACATTCTAATTAAAATATTTATGTAATAAATAGTGATACATCAATTGTATTTATTACTTTATATTATCAAAAGAAGTTATTGGAACTAAAATCCAGTATACTATATGAAATAGTTCGATTTGTTGTAGTTGCTATCGACAAGATTCAATACGTTATAATTATAATTAAATAACACATGCTTTCTTTTGTCAATATTTGTCACAAGGAGGAAATATGTAAGCATTATTTTCTTATTTTCAGTTTTTATTTTAAAAACTAGTTTCACCCCGAAACTCTGGTGTTCTTTCATCACAGCAGTAATTAGATTTGTCTCCCCTCTTTGATTCGGTAGCTGTTGTCGGTGTTGTCATAGGAAGTCAGTCCCCTCAATTTCTATTTCCTTGGAGTAACCTTTTCGATAAAAATCATGTACCAGCTGCAAATTATTCACTCATTTCGAAACACTTTGTCAAAGTTAATTAGAAACGGTTTGTGTTTTCCCTGTAGTATTTATGATTTTTTTAAAGTAACCGCTTTTGTTTGGTATATGTAAGAAATGGATATTGTTCTACTTTTATTTATCTTTATTACAAAATTCTAAACCAAGCAAAAAAAACTTTTTTTCTCTTGTGAGGTACCTAGCTCACTGCGTGTTGATAACATATGCTAAATACGTGTTCCGTTATGTTTTTTTTCTGTTTTCTAGATAAAGTTCTATCTAAAATCAGAAGTAATAAATAAAAAATTGTTGTTTAATATCAATTTCATAGTTAACTTTACTTTTTGTATTTAGTTACATGCACATAAAGTCTGAATCCCTATAAATATATTTCAAAAGACCTCAAGTAAACCTGGCGTCATTGAAATTCTATCATTTTCCATGTTGAACTGACAGAAAAAATAACTATTAAAACAAAAAGTCAAGCTTCAAAAGGACCAATTGGGAGATTTCTTCTCTTTTCGTATACATCAGGTTAGAATTAGTCAAAAATGAATGGCTCATAAATAAAATTTATTACTCATAAACCATTTCCTGAAGTTAATTTACAAATAATCTGTCGATTTCACATTTTCAGTCATATATATAAGAAAAAACGATGTAATAATAACCATTTCATTTTAATTATAATGTATATAACATACAGCCATTATACCATCGAACATTTTAGGCTCTGTCACACGGGCGTTTTGAATTTGAGAAAATTACTGTTAAAAACATTTCATATTTATCCATGATACGCGACGCTGTTGGAGCGTTAAAAACGTTACAAAAACGCTCGTGTGACCGGGTCCTGTTAAAGAACATAATATAGTTTATCTTCTTCGGTTCCACCACAATATTATTCTCGGGAATAGAACAGCCCAAAGAAGTAAATTAATTTTTGACGTTTAAAAAATATATAGGAGCGAATTAGACAAGTTAAAAATATTTCCCTCTTTTTTTATTGTTTATTGTTTATTGAAATTCTGTTCACGTTAAAATACAAAATAAAAGTAATACAATTTTAAAATACAAACAGTTTGATTCTTTAAAAGTCTAGTATGACTTGTAGAATCTGAAAATATAAAATCTAACTTTTAATTAGTATTAAATAATTTGAGCTAATGATAAGACACTGAAACAGTTATTACGAAATAATTTATTCAAAGCAAAATTCTTATTTTGTCTGAAAAAAAAAAAAAAGAATTAAAACAAAAATTATTTATTTATTACTAGGATTATTAATTACTATTTTTTTCATAATTAATTATTTTAATGTTTTTGTATAAATACTTGTTATTGATACTTATCTATCACTATAAATTAATTTATTTATCTCTGTCTTATCATAATCATCAGAATAATTGTTTATCTAATAATCAATTACGTATACTAAATTAATTTAAATATATAATAACTACGTAAATTACCCAATAAAAAATTACAGCTATGTACATTATGTTGCATTAATTATTTAAATGTGTTAATATATAATCTTCCATTTCAGAACTGTGAATCATATAAATATCATTAAAATATATAGTTTATTTACTGTAAAGTGAATAAGTAATGAAATAGTGAAGTGAAATAAAAGAAAAACATTAAATTGTGGTAACTTTTACAGTTGTTTATATTCGGTGATTTCCTGTTCAATTTTTAGATACGAACTAACATTCCATCTATTCAAGTATTTTGAAGTGAAATGTCAACATTTTCTTCATTATTACGGGAAAAACAACTAAAATACGTGAGTAAATAAATAATGGTTTCCACTAATTTAAATCAATTTGCATTATTTTTTTTCATATAGTGAATAACGACTGCATTTATTGTAATTTTTAATTTCAAACGATTTAATATAATAACTATAAATGATTGATAACAACTAACTATATATCTGAAAAATTAGTTATTCGATGTGATCATTTTATATCAATTAAACCAATCCATACTTGATTCCGCTAAAAAATGTTAATTACCTCCATATTGAAATATATTATAATCTCTCAAACAGTTTAATCGCCAATAATATTCCAACTAAGTATTTATAATCAATTAACGAGTGATAAGAATTATTTTTAAATCAATGTAACTATAATCACGTTACTGAATGTTTTTCATATACCTTGCTTATGTAATACATGTGATTAATATGATGAACTAGACTACGTGCACTCGGTAGAGTGCATACCTTCACCTTCGCTTTGACCCGTTCTCTCCTAAAATTAAGGAAACTGCTAACTGGATGATAACCAATCGTCCCACCAAGTTTTATGCAATATAGTAGAATACTTTTTTAGTTATAAATGACCTTGACCTTGACTATTGACCGAATCGCTTCTAAAATTCTACCAGATCGTTCCTGGTTATTGACCAATTGTACCATCAAAATTCAGACAATTTGGTTGAATACGTTTTGAGTTACAAATGGCCTTGACCTTGATCTTTGACCTTTGAGCCGATCACTCCCACAATCTATCAAAATGGTTCCAGCATATTGACCAATCGTTCCACCAAGCTTCATGCAATATGGTTCGATTCTTTTTGAGTTATAAATGACCGTGACCTTGACCTTTGACCGGGTCACTACCAGAGACTAGCAGCAGGTCACTGGACATGGATCAATCGTTTCACTAATTTTCAGGCAATTTGGTTGAACACTTTTTCAGTTAAGCGAATAACAAGATGATAAATAAATAAATTCCGATGAAAATATAACCTTCCGCAAGATTGCGAAGGTAATTAAATACTCATTTGTGATTCATTATTGAAGAATGAAGTTTATAAATATATAACATTTAATAAATGATATGTAATAAATAGCATGTTTTCAAGATAATGAATTGATTAATATATTATAGAAGATTTCATTTATTTAAATTATAAATGTAATTAGCAAATTTTCAATCGTGGCCTTTTTGAATAAAAGAAGTGAAATGTTTCGATTCGCTGGGAATTGAAATTTAGTCTAATCTGTAATGCAATGTAGTCCATCAAAGTACAGATAATAAAGGAGTAGCAACATCTTATAGGGCAGATAAAGACTTCTCAAACAGAAGTCAACAGTGACGTCACGGATTTCTAAAAGACGATTTAAATATTCTTATGTGAAAATAAATGAAAAATTGATATAGAAATTAATATGAATCTTCATTTTATTCTCCTCTTTTTAAAAGCTGTGCCATTTATTTTTTCTCATAACGGTATACATAGCTCTACGATTACTATTTTAAATAAAGAAATTCTAAGTAATCTATATCCTTGGCAACATGGTTTGATTCCTGGGATAATAAGAGAAAATACCAGGAATTCCTGGGATATTCCCTTAATATCCATGGAATTAATTCTTGTTGATAGGGATACATTAATGTGACGTCATTGGTTCTATAAAATATTTAATCTGTGATGCTGAACAAATAATTAAGTAAAATAGAGAAACTACTCTGTTATATCAAGTAACTAAAATTTTTGGAGTTCAAATACTTATCGATTAGATCTACATGAGATTCATCAGAAAAAAGTAGAAAAATATCATCTACATATTGACGATAAAAATAATGTAGATGGTAAGTATATATATATATCAATAGAAAGTTATTGGGCCCACTCTTGCAAATGTCTTTTTATGTTTTCATGAACAACGATGATTAGATGATTGCCAATTTTAGTTTAAACCTAAACTTTATCGTCGATATGTAGATGATATGTTTCTACTGTTTTCTGATTAATCTCATTAAGTAACTAAATAATCATCAGTGAAGAATAATTTTTTAAAAAGATACCTAGTGCATCTGCTATCAGAAAGAAAATATAGCTAACTAATCAGATGATTACACATGAATTACGTAATAATAATTATTACTATCTCTTATTTTAGTTCGATTACTACGAGAAAATATTATGATAATTAAATTATTTTACATAAATTAAAAATAACTTGAAATGTTCTTAATTAATGTAGATTAACAATAGTGGTGATTTTTTCAGTTACAACATAATGTTTATCACAATGTGAGAGTTAAGGTGGGCCATAGAAGAATAAAGTGGAATTTCTCACCATACTCAATATTAGTCATGGTACTCAATTTTAGAAAACTGATGGTCATTTTATGGCAGACTAAATAATATTTGTTAACTATGTAGGATAATTCTCTTTCTTAGGACTTTACTATATATGAGTTCAACTGTATTATAATTACCTTAATAGAATTATTTCGTATAATTAATTTTTCATCTTTCTTTCAATTTAATTTATGTATCAATCGCATTTCATTAATTATTATTTCATTACAATTATTTCAATTTCACTAAAAGATAGAAAATTTGTTACAATAAAAGGTTCCACTTTCTCCCTGCCTCATACCTGTGGGCAAGAGAGAGTATATTCTTCGCGTATTTATTGAAGGAGTAGAGCAGGGGTAACTGGAGGCTATGAGCTAGAAGAGGCAAGTCTGGTCCTGAACTTTCTACAGTTAGGGAGATAATGATGTAACTTGCTGTGGACTACACTTCGAACAGACATGCGAATAAGTACAGCTTCAGCATTACGCTTGTATTTCACAGAAACTGAATAAAATTTATTAGTAATCGTTTATTTAATACTATACAGTAATATGTATAAGACAATAATAACCAAATTGAATTAATAGACTTATAATGAAACATTGTACATAAAGTAACTCTATTATATTATAATACTCCGATATATCTATATCTTCATTTAACTCTATTTCAATTGATAATATTTAAGATGCGTATTTCTTTTTCGGTCTATTTTTTACTATTCTGAAGCAGTCCTTAAAATTTTAAAAACAGCTTGTTTGTATGTAATTTAATAGTCATACCTTTAAATTTTCTATATAAGAATAAATACAGGAAACTTTCGAGTTACACGGTAGATGTGGACTGTAAAAGTGGAGGCAATTCAAAAACTGGAGAAGGTGGTCACAAAATTATTAAAATAGAAAACTAAGATTTAAAAAAAACAATTTAAACTTCTGTTTAATGCATTTAATGGTTCTAGGAAAATTCCACTGAGAAAAGTTCCGCTGCAGAAGATTCCACTGGGAGAATTTCACTGAAGAAAATTCCACTATGTATTATTCCATTGAGGAAAATTCCACTGCAGAAAGTTCCATTGGGAAAATTCCACTAAGGAAAATTTAACTGAATATAAATAAATTTTTAAATTAACTGATAAATAATACTTCAGAAATTATCATTTTTATATTATATAAGCTTTTGTGATATTCAATCCACAGTTTCTTTGTAAGTGGTTTAACAAAATGTTAGTGAATCTCATTTCATAAATTTTCTTGATGTACATTTTCTTTGTGCAACACCTAAGTAAAAAAACATTGATAAGCTTCTTCTACTTGAGATTAAGATAATTCCACTTACAATAAACTATTAAAGAAATTTCATTTAACCTCTTGTTCCGCAAATCTGATTATAGTTAGTTAATTTTCATTTTGAATGTAAGTTCGAGTTTCTAGTAGCGGTGAATAAAATATTTGTTATATGAGACGATATTTTGCAACAAAAAGAAAATGAGCACAAAGAGTACAATCAGCTTATATATTAATGATGTGAACAAATTTTACAATTTAAACTGGTTAAATATAGTAACAACAATAAAGAATAATGTATTAATGTAAGGTATGCGCTATGTATTGTAGAAATATTAATCAAGCTCAGTCTTGATATCAATTTCCATTTTGAAATCCACACACGGATCGTTTGAAGCGTGAGTGAATTGCCTCGTATTTATAAGAAAATTATGTTTTCAATGTAAGCTATGCGCTATACTTTTTAGGAATGTTAATCCGTTTTCGTCTTGATATCCAAGCAGAATGCAAATAAATAAACTTCAAACCTGTTAATTAAACTTTAAGCATATCATTTTATTTGAACAAATAAATAAAATAATGTAAGAATAGAAGTTGAACAAATATGTTTCACACAAATATAGTTCAAATCTGCAAAGCCTTATTGGTTAAAGACACTATCCTACACTCTGCTAGTAAAACATTGAACAGCGATAAATAATTATTTGAATAAAGTAAACGTTTCCTAGCTACCAACTTACTGGAACGGTATCACCTGCTTAGCTAAAATAATTGATCAAAATATATTTTGTACTGCCATTTGGACGGAACAGTATTATTTTAGAAAATAATAAATACTACATATTATTTTTCCAGAGAAATCCTAGGAAAACATTCTTGATTGATTTTTAAATATTGCATTTTGTTTAGTGAAATTTGCCTCAGTTGAATTTTCACAGTGGAACTTTCCGCAGTGGAATCTTCCTCAGTGGAACTTTCCGCAATGGAATTTTCCAGTGGAACTTTCCGCAGTGGAATTTTCCTCAGTGGAGTCTTCCGCAAACCCATTAATTCTTTAACCTTAATTTCAACTTTTTCAGTTTTAGTGTATATATTATTATCCAATTTGAATATAGTATGTTTGGAAGAGAAGATACCTTTATGACTCAAGCAGCTCAGATAATATTATGATCATTCATTATCTTTAAGATTTAAACTTGATTAATCCAATCTAACTTATGTATATTAGAGAAAAAAACTAAAAAAAAGGGAGAAATCATTTAGAATAAAGACACATAGCAAATACTATCTTGTTTGCTTATGTGAAACATGCTATTAGATTTGGATTATTATTAATTATACCGAGAAACTACTGTTTCCTCCGTAACTCAGAGCCACTTCATATCTCAGGTGCATTAGATAATTTTCTATGATTAAAATCACAGAAAATTATGGTCATTGAGATATAACTATGATGAAACTCATGCCGTATATCATTTTCTATAATTTAAACATAGAAAATACTTCATAACTCAGGTGCATATCATAATTTAGGTTCCCTATTTCTCGAGTTCCTATAATAACTCAGAACTTCAAAAGTCAGGAAGTTTACTGTATGAGTGACTATATACCTAGAAACAATAATAAATAATATTTGAAATGATTGACAACAATAATTTACCAGTGCAATTGCTGAAATTTAGAATAGAACACAATCATAACAGTCTAAATGCTGAAACTTTGACGTGACCGCACATAAAATTGATGGCAATGTGTTATCATAAAAGCTGAGGTATTTTGTAAATATCGAGATAGAGCCACAAAAACGAGAGCGTAAAAGTGGATGTGCGTAAAATTGGAGATACGCTTGTCCATAGTTACCTGTAATGTATTATTCTGAACTGTCTGTCTGAATAACATCATAATTTCATTATAGATCAGTGTGAGTGAACTTCAAAACATCTGTTTAAATAGAGTTCCAATGCTAATTAATTAAGAGCTACCTACCTAAATTAATTGAACTAATTAAATTGCTAATGTAATCAAGCCTTGCTGACATGTCGAGGAAAGTAAATGTACCCAAACACAAAATTTTAACCAGACAATGTGATACATAATTAACGGCTAACCTCAGAGAAGTTTTGCAGGGGCCATGGGAGATAATACGAAAATAATCCGAAATCATTGTCACCAAAAGTCGATTCTCGATAGGCGATAATCTTCAAAGATCATGAAAATCTATGCATTTCGACTGAAGGCCAATCGCAATTTATTTTAAATTAAAAAAAAAATCGATTATGTCGTATTTCTTCGGACAAATCAGTCAAATATTTCAACAATAATGTCAGAAAATATATTTTAGAATAAAATGTGATCAAAATGTACTGTATAGTGTATATACATACTATATAAATTTCGCGACTGGTTGCATACTTTTTTCCGGTTCACTCCCCTCGTGTATATTTTTCCTGAAATAGAGCACACTTGGAGCTTATCTTCTGCCATGCTGAGCTGATTTGAACCAATTCAAGTGTTTCTAGAATGTTTACACGCCACTTATTGCATAATAGGAGTGTGTATTTAACAACATAATAGGCTTGTGTAGTTAACATGAAGTTGCAATCCAATGAATGAATTGCTTGAGTGTAGGTATTAGTTTGAAGTGGGCTGAAGAGATATAAATAGATAATTTCAATGTGATGTATCACATAATATATTACTGGAGGAGATTTTAAACCGATGATGATAAGAGGAGTGGAATTTGCTTACTTACTTTAACAGTGAATTAGCTAGGACTCAAGAGTTCATTAATTAAACTAGTGGGCTGATTCGCATGAACCAGCTCCCTCAGAAACTCATTAACGAATCGACT
>CANNZV010000106.1:169778-202257 GCA_947561585.1 Caprella mutica
TCGAATCGACTTTTTTGATATTTTTTTCATAAAAACTCTCATTTGATGTTTTCACATCCCTTGGGTTACATAAAAGAATTATGGTCAATTTAAAAATAACAAAAAGCCTAGATAAGAAAACACTTTTCGTTTCTTAACAACGAAGATAACCACTTGGTAAAGGCGAGGTGTGCGCCATTTTGGCACACACTCTAATATCTGGAGGAAGCTCTGACATACGTCTAATTATTTGAATAAATGATCATATTATTAGTATCTAACCATTTGTCTCTTGTTTTTATCTAATCATGTGAAATTATGTGGAAAAGTAAATGTGATGAAAAAACAGCATTCAAAACGGATTAAAATTAAAGGTTTTGATAGTTTTCTAAAAGAGACTTACGAGTGAAACTGCCCTTAGGTTACAAGGGTTATTATTAGAATAATAGAGGTTCAAATCAGCAATATCCAAAGAAAAAGTTATGGTGGAACCATAGGGGGACAATAAGATTACCCTTTCAAATATTTTATGGCTCGCTATATTTTATTTGGAATATAAACATCCGTAAATATGATCACTACCTAGATGAGAAATTTATTCCCTCCAGTTTTTGTTATTGAAATACAAATGTGTATAAATACTTAAGAAGAAAATGTGTAATGATAGCAAAAAATGATTTATTTAATATTTAGTACAGTATAACGGAATAATTATTTTTCTGTTAAAATATGAAAATGTAAAGCGTAGAATAAAATTTTCAGTTTCATAACTGATATTGCCATTAATGAAATTAATATTAAATAGAAATAAATTTCATTAAATCTAAAAATACCAATTCTACTGGCCCAATGCCCGTAGAGCCATTTTCCAATCCCGGAATTCGTCCCATAGCGTTCCCTCGTTCCGGTCAATATCGCCCCTACCAATTTGACGACACTGAAGATTGTCAGGTTTCAATCACCATCAATTAAAATGGTACAGCGGCAGAGGGCGACCATTTCACTCTATTATGACCAATATGTTTGTTTTGATAAGTCGTAAAAAAATGATAATATTTCAGCATTATTATGAATGCACCATTATAATTTTTCTTCTGACCTAATCCACATACAGTATATATATTTTTATATATATAAATAATCATGGATTCACTCAAGTTGTCAATAAATGTTTTGCTGATTTGATATAGGCATAGTCTTTCATGTGCCGAGAATATAAATAAATACAAATTGAAATAAAATAATGTTGGAATTATTTTGAATTGTGGTCAATTCTGGTCAAAAATTCATAAAATAAGTAGAACTAATATTGACTATTTTCTGGCACATTGCATTTGCTTGCATTGATAACTGACACTGAATAAATTACATTCAAAATGATCGATTCTTAGTAAATAACTCTAAATCGTTGCATTTCTCAGTCACTATAAACATTCATGACGTCATAAATTATTATTTATAATAAAATTCATATATTTCAGTACACTCAATATAAAGTGATAATAATTGTTAGGGTCATCATCCTTTGTTGCATGGTAACTTGAATGACTAAACACTTTCTACCTCTATATTCAAATGAAACAATTTACTCATGAAATCTGTGAAAAGTATACATTTATGAAGAAAAATTATACATATCATTAAAGGATATTTAATTTATGACAAATAGCTACTCTCTTGCTTTTCATATAGAATTATACTTTTTGAAATCCTGGTAACCTAGGAGCTGGGTTCTATGTCTTTTTGCCGAAGATACATTCGCCGAAAACATATTCGCCGAAAATACTTTCGCCGAAAAATGACAATCATTTACCTGAATTAGGTATACTTAATATATAGTAAAAAAAATAGTAAAGTATACATTTCGTCACTATCAAACCTGACAGAAGGGACCAAGCTCCCCCCTCCCCGCCTCCAAACCCCTCCAACCAGACCGCTAACCTAACCTTAGGTGGGCAATATCTCTTCATATTTATTACATATAGTGTTTTTTAAATTTTCGGCGAAAGTCTTATTCTTCGAAAGTGATTTCGGTGAAAGTATTTCGGCAAAAGGACCGGTCACCAACAGCTGGGTAGTGTGAACCACTTTTCATAGAAAGTATCAATAACTTAGATTTCAATCCAATTTATAAGCTGTATTTACATGACTTTTACTTTTTCAGATAATTATACATGGTTAAACACAAAGAAAGGTGATTAATGGGAAAGATTTATATTATGAGCCAGATGTTATATTATATTAGATGAGTTTCTGTGTACATTTGTTTGTCTAACTGCACATAATTATTAAAATGGTTAAATTGTAACAGTATTTGCCCTATAATAGTCTTGCAATTTACCACCATTATATTTATATGGGCATCTCTTAATATTTAAAACAAATGTATATGTATAAATGAAAATGATGAAGACTTCATTCTATAGAGTACTGTAATTCTTCATTCTTTTATTTTATTATAAATACAAATGAAGTTTATTTTCACAATATGCAAATATTATAGGCTTCAGCATGGTTTGGTTTCGACATCATATTGTCTTTTAAAATACGATACCATTATAGAGCTTCCTTCCATTTAGTGTAGGCGATGATATCCAAAATATTTTGATGTGTTTTCATGAATCAATGGCTATTGGATGATTGTATTATTGTGATTCCATCTATATAGAATATTGAGTGCAAGATGGTGATGGGAGGAGAATCCTTTTGATGGCAGCTTTTTATCTGTGGCAGCAATAACATCTCATTGGATGATAACATATTGTGTTTTTGTGAGGATGTTTATACTAACGGTAAGAGGATTGACAAGGTAATGATGTTTGATTCCTGTGAAATCTTTGTAGAAAAGAAATAAATCTATGTCACTTAGAAAATATATGCTGGAGAAAATGAAAGTATATCACTACAGTTGTTGAAACTAATCATAATACGAGTTAATTTTAATCAATTGAGAATTGATAGTTTTAGTTCATCTATTATACGTTCTAATTCTCTGTCAGAATCTTATTATCATCGGATATTTAAAAAGTTGTATTATTTTATACTATGATATATGATTTACCAAAATTCCAATCGTAGTTCATCAAGAATTCGAATTACATAATGTATATCTTTCTCGGTTGGAACGATATTTAAAATATGAAATTATGATGATATACTTCAAAATTCTCTCACTATTTATCGTATTAATAGCAACTATTTTTCCAATCGGGAAGGTAACTTCTGTCAATTCATTATACAAGACCCCAAACAATTACACAATTCGTATGTTTATCAACTTTCTATCAATTGGATGTCTTTTCAATTAGTTATACTCGAGTTCTCCGATTCTGATGCAGCAGCGAAAAAGTTTCCAAGCGAGTTCCGAGGTGGTGGGAAATAAATAAAGCGATGGAACAACTCATACTAGAGTTAGCAGAATGCAGAGGCCCAATTAATTTATTATGTTCATTGGGAAAGTTTCACCGTTTGAATTTTCGTTGTCATTTGCCCTGAAGTTTATTATTCGTACAGTTTATTAAAATGTGGTTTTACTTAATTAGAAGCAAGAGGTAACTATATATTATATTTGAACTGTTACAGTATATATTTTTTTTCATAATTTCAAATTGGTAGGGATATTGTGTTTTCAATTAGGAATTTGAAATTAACAAGGATAAAAGGGGAATTAATATCACCATTTTCATACACTATTTCATTCTAAATTAACAAAGAGATATATTATAATAATGATATAGCTGTGAATCTGGTTATTATCAAACTAAGAAATTGCAGTTAACTATGCAAAAGCTTCTACTCAGTGTGATACTTTTTTTTAAATTGTATTATAATTTTTAACTATCACTCTCTGATCCTCTATTGCTCTAGTGGACCAGTATAACGATAATATAAATATTAATTATATTTTTTTATCAATTTAAGTTTCCAGAGAAAAAGTATAATCAGTTTCAACCGAAAAAAGTAAACAAAAAAACTAAATCGATCAGAGCTACCATTGGGTCAATTTCTTGAAGCTGGTTTCATTTACTAATGCCCATAATTACGATGTCATTAGGCTAAATAAAGCAAAAGGCTACCATAAAAGGCTTTTACGATCTCCTATGAAACCGAAGCATCTCTCCAATTATGGTACTTAATCTAACTTCTTTGAACTTGGAGCAGGAGATGATTGCGGCATGAAGATGAGAGATGGAATGAGAAATGCATTGCTTCTGCATTCGAACAAATGAAAAACTCCTTGTTGTTCACCTCTGTTGTAAAATACAATGTAATACATGATCTCAGTTATAAGTATTGGAACGTGATATTGCTGTTAGATATATTGGTATTATATATTCAAATATGATTATCTTGCTACTTTCATTTGAGGTTTAGTTTACTAGAAGAATACTATGCCATACTAATAATATAAACTGCGTCCATCGCTTTATTGCAGATCACTATTTTGTGAATAATTTCAATAATATTGATCGCACAGTAGTGAAACTTTGGTCACTGGAAGATTGCTTCTATGTTAGTATCTTGCTGAAATATTTTTTCAATCCATGAGAAAATTGGAAAGTTATGAACGTTTATGTATTTTGAAGTCATTTTAACTATCCATCGCTTTATTGCAGCTCTGTGAAAAAGCCAAAAAATGGGCGATTAACTTCTACCGAGAGGGTAAAATTGTAGCAGGTCCTGCAGAAGGGAGGACTCTTCTATATTTAGCTTTATAACTTGGAAGGGATAAGAGAACAATAGTTTATTTTGTGGAAAATTCCGACACAAACCCAAGGAGAGATGAGGGTAAGAGAAAAAGAATTTCCCCTCGAAATATGTGAAAAATACGCAGGCAGGTCATAAGGCAGGTCATAAGGCAGCTAAATGATACTAGTGCCTCCATTTTTGACAAGGCTGTCATTGGTCTTACGTCAAAACAGTCCTGATGTAATGTCTCAAATGAAACGGTCGGAAATGCTCAATGGGGCTTAAGACCAGAGAACAGGGCAATCAAGTCATGTGAGTCTCTCACTTGATGCCCAGAGATGTGGGGAAAGAAGTTGTAACCCTTCAAGCATGAGTTTGTTCGAAGTAATACAAGAAAATCATCTTTTGCCAACGAGATAATTGCAAACTATTAGGACAAGGGAACAAGTACTCAACAAAAGAGGCAATGTAGGATTGGATTGTTAGGTTTACACCCTCTGGTACTCGGAGAGGGTCAATTAACGTTTCAACAATGATGCCCGCTTAAAACATAAAGCCAGAGCCTCCTTGTTGACGACGAAACCAGTGTGGATAAACAGCTCCAGTAGGATTCAAACTTTAACCCATCCATCCAGACAATCAAGGGTGGCTCTTTCCTCATCTGTTAAAAGAACAAGTAGGAAGTTTGTTTTCATGTAATTCTGTGTACATCGAATGCCTTTTTCCTTATGGGTCTTGTCCATAGGAGGCCTGGAAATGGGCTTAACGTTCCTCTTCGTCTCATTTAAGACACTGTTTGGACGAATAACCAATGACAGCCTTGTCGAAAATTGAGGCACTAGTGTTATTTGGCTGCCTTATAACCTGCCTGGGTAGTTTTTGCATATTTCGAGGGAAAAAGCTTTTCCTCGTACCCTCATCTCTCCTTGGGTTGGTGTCGGGATTTTCCACAAAATAAACTATTGTTCTCTTATCCCTTCCAAGTTTTAAAGCTAAATATAGAAGAGTTCTCCCTTCTGCAGGACCTGCTACAATTTTATCCTCTCGGTAGAAGTTAATCGCCCATTTTTTGGCTTTTTCACAGAGCTGCAATAAAGCGATGGACAGTTAAAATGACTTCAAAATACATAAACAATCATAACTTTCCAAATTTCTCATGGATTCAAAAAATATTTCAGCAAGATACTAACATAGAAGCAATCTTCAAGTGACTAAAGTTTCACTACTGTACGATCAATATTATTAAAATTATTCACAAAATAGTGATCTGCAATAAAGCGATGGACGCAGTTTAAATTTGTGCAGGTCATATTAAATGTTTTCTATTTACATAAGCATTTCAGGCAAAATACTTTACTCAATTTAATTTGTATAATAATACATAATATTCACATATAAGATAAACGGAGCACATATAAATATAGGTAAATATTTCATGACTATTGATTTGTGTATTTTAAGTGGAATTCATTAATTTCAAAATACTAAGTTATGTACATAGGTCAAGTAAATTGGTCAATGTGTCTACTGGTCAATGTGTCTACTGGTCAATGTGTCCATTGGTCAATGTGTCCATTGGTCAATGTGTCCATTGGTCAATGTGTCCATTGGTCAATGTGTCCATTGGTCAATGTGTCTATTGGTCAATGTGTCCATTGGTTAATGTTTTTATTGGTCAATGTGTCTATTGGTCAATGTGTCCATTGGTCAATGTGTCTATTGGTCAATGTTTTTATTGGTTAATGTTTTTATTGGTCAATGTGTCCATTGGTCAATGTGTCTATTGGTCAATGTGTCTATTGGTCAATGTGTCTATTGGTCAATGTGTCCATTGGTCAATGTGTCTATTGGTCAATGTGTCCATTGGTCAATCTGTCTATTGGTCAATGTGTATATTGGTCAATGTGTCTATTGGTCAATGTGTCTATTGGTCAATGTGTCTACTGGTCAATGTGTCTATTGGTCAATGTTTCCATTGGTCAATGTGTCCATTGGTCATGTGTCCATTGGTCAATGTGTCCATTGGTCAATGTGTCTATTGGTCAATGTGTCTATTGGTCAATGTGTCTATTGGTCAATGTGTCTATTGGTCAATGTGTCTATTGGTCAATGTATCCATTGGTCATGTGTCCATTGGTCAATGTGTCTATTGGTCAATGTGTCCATTGGTCAATGTGTCTATTGGTCAATGTGTCTATTGGTCAATGTATTTACTGGTCAATGTGACCCGGTTTTATTTTCTATTATGCACAATGACCAGAAGACCATAAAAATGGTATTCGGCTAGTTAGCTTCATTATATAAAGGATATAATGTCGAATATATCTGTATCCCAATCACAAACAAATAGGGTAGAAATTACAGAACCGGCAGAATGTTATTCACGTATATGGTTAGTAATTTTTTAAGATTTCTTGTATCATACTGAACATATTAGTTAGATAAATTATATCAAAAAATAAGAATACTGAAAATACGATGAATGGTAGAGCAAATATATAATTTTGTGTGTTATCTGGTTATTGACGTTAGCTTCGTTATCAATTTTGATATTAAAAAAATCGAGGACTGTATTCTTCAAAAAATAACAATAATTTGTAATAGAGGGACTGACAAAGATCGTTCATTTTGTGTTTTATTTGCACTATTAGTGTATATTGGTCAACTCTGTCTTTATGGAGGCTATAAAAGAAGAACAGAGTAATTAAGTGACATCTTTATTGTTTATACAGAGCAGTATAAAGGCGGCCTTCTACTTCTATGTCCATAAAACCTAACTATGTACTAAACAAATGAACCACTGGATAAATCTGACTGCATGAACGCAATGAATTGTCCCAATTATTGTACAGTTTGATGTCAAGAGGAAATTTATTACTTTTTGATGCTTAAGTTGGGTCTCAAAATCATGCAAAAACATTTTAATTTTTGTTGAATGAATTAATAGTTCAAGGTTGTTATTCATTGCTCTTATTTTGATATTAATGTGTAAAATTTACACTAATGAGTTTGCCAATGTGTATTACATTATTTTTTTAGAATTAAAGATTATGTCAATCAATATATTATGCTCATTCGTGCGCTATTTATGAGTGTTTAAATCATCAAATATATGAATGAAAATGTAAATAATTTTGGCCTTTCATCTTATTTGTAATTTAATATTTTCGTACTTCAAAATTTAGAATGCATTAATACATATTTAAAATATAGATCTTATATGAACAAGTTTCTCCTAAAACATAAATAAATACATGAACTGAGAATCATCTTTGAACACTAATTTCAGTCAAATTTGTTAGGGAGGAAAATGCGTGAAAATGCTCATAATTATTTGTAAGTAATTAATATATACAGAAGAAACACATTGAAATGGATAGGCCAAACATATGCTTGAATGGCTGGCACTATAGTGAAACAGAAACTACCTGAATGTGTGGCGTTACAAGAGGTACTGTCTCAAAAGTAATGACTATCTTGGAAAGTGAAAGAAAAAACGGTTATTCAAAGCACAGAACTGTCTGATTGTCGAATTTGTCTGAGAAAGACCGTCAGACTCTATATCGAATTGTTCAAACCAGGGCAGACTGAGCTCAATGAAAACCTACTGTGTTCAGTTTTTTATCCATCACCTCTACGTATACGCTAAGATCGAAATTATTGAATCACTTTCGCAGAGTCTTACATGTATTGCGAAATTGTTGTATCTTTTAGATGGAATTTAGTGAATCAAAATGAGAGAAAACGTATTATTGTAGGCATGCGCACATAATTACGATCTCTTAAGATCACTGTTGAATATACCAACATCATATGTGTTTTTATAGGATTTTGATTCTTTTGAATTATTTAATGCTATT
The DNA here is from genome assembly GCA_947561585.1 of Caprella mutica. NCBI lineage: Eukaryota > Metazoa > Arthropoda > Malacostraca > Amphipoda > Caprellidae > Caprella > Caprella mutica. The sequence continues at coordinate 178,307 of CANNZV010000106.1, forward strand.
CTTCATTTATAAAGAGATTCTTCTTAAATAACTCTTTAATGTGAAGCAGTAATTTAAATTTACCTACGGTGATAAATAAATAAATAAAATAAATAAATGACCGACAATAATAATATCCCATGTTTAATTATTCCGTGAACTAGTCACTTGATAAATTGATTTTATTTTGTTCATCCATCATTAAGTAATGAAAGTTTGGTTGTTTGTGAAATAAAAGAACATTTATTTTTTGTAATTTCAGGAGCATTTAATGTCATTTCCGAAGCCATCAAGAATTTCAGACTTACCACGTAATTTGGTAACAGCTCTGTGTAATTTTTCGAATGGCTTCCCTCTGGAGTGCATTTTGCAATCAGTTTGATTGCTGTTATTCAGTGCTCCACTCAGTGCTCCCACTCAGTGCTCCCATTTGCATTTACCGCTCAGGTGCGTAATCTACCGACTTAACTGCCGGAAATTATAATGAGTGCACGAAAACAACGCAAAAAATAGTGACCATTCATGATTGTGATTAGAAATATTTATACTGAACGGAGATTTGCACATTTTGAAGAGAGTAAATGTTCTCTGTGAATTAAGTGTTTAATCATTGAGTTAACTGTTAAATTAATCATTTTCTTAAACGTTGAGTTTAAATTTATTTTTTGAAAATTGTACATAAGTAGATTGAGCTGGATGTAATATTTTCAATATAGTAACAGAATATCAAATAATCTAGTTTTATGTTATATATTCAATTTAAAAAGAATGTTTTGTAAGGGGGTCAACCCACTTTTCAAAAAACTCTTTCATTTGAAGACCGATTGTTCTAAAATTTGTTTAATATATGTAACTTTGCAAAAAAATAATGTTTTATTCGTGAAACTTTTTCGCTTTTGTGTCTGTTTTTTATTAAATATGTAGTTTTCATTTTTATTTATAATTTTTTTATAAATTTCAAACTCTAGAAGTGTATAACAGATGCTACAAAAAAATATAAGAAAAATTTAGAATCCATGGAACATTTCTATCAAATGTACAGAGAGCTATTTAAATTTTCTTTCCTGTTTTTTTTTATACACATTCTTGATAACTGACTAAAACTTTCAAAATTTGTTAGAAATTTTCAAAGGATTATAAATCTGTCTTTGGTTTTCTTGTAGCGTAAAAACTCATTGACTTCTCGTCTTTCTTTGGTGAAAAATACATATTTTACACGAGAGCCAAAAACGTATATATTTGACCAAAAACGTAAAACGTAATTAATACCCAAAAACGTAAAAAACACATTGCCCCCTTTGTGCCCTGCATTGGGTGGGTTGTAGTGCCTCTAACCCTCAATAAAATTATGATATCAAAGTATTCTGCCAAGCATTCCTTTTTAAATTAAAGAAGAATCAAGGTTTTTAACCCTCACCTGCCCCCCTATGGACCGCTTCAGGGGATTGGTGTAATAGATCTGTCCTCGTACCATCACAAAAATTTGGGACATGAAATTAAACTTCCTTTAAACTTTTCTTCAGCAATAAAAAGAAAATTTATTATTTTAACCAAAATAGATGAGTTGACCACTATTGGTACACACGAACACTTTTCTGTATTTTTTTCAATCGATTTTTCTCCAACATATATTGAATACATTATAAGACAAGGTTTTGGAAAAGTAAGGAATAAAATTGCAAAAGGTAATTTGTAAAAATACACTACTTATTTATGACTACATATTTATTTATCAGAATAATACGTTAAAAAAACTGAACAGATATGAAAATAAAATAAAGATGCATGTTCTGCATTACTGTCGTATCTCGAGATGCGGTTAAAATAATAATGAAGTTTTATATTATTATCTATAAGAATGTTTATAATCTATTTTTCCTTGAACGATACAAAATTATTTATATCAGTTTACGTAATAAAATTTAGAATGTCGTAAGTTCTCTTTATTAGAAATTAATGTAAGGCCTGGTTAAGTGGATATATGTATGTATATTTTCTCCTCTTTATCAACTTAGATACTCTAACTAATAACCAAAATTCTACAAGAATCCTCCTCCATCTGCTCTTCAATATCATGATCCCGTATCTATGAAGAGATGGAGAATTGAACTCAGAACTTGTGTTCTCAGTTGATTACCTTCCAATTGCTATATTCAGAACAAGTTTGATGTGATTGAGAATACTGCTGCTGCAATATCTGATATGGAGGTGAAAGTTGTTAATAAACACTTAGATGCTTACTTCGAGATGCGAAAATTAATTGAATAACCTTGAACTGATATTTCGAGTGCTATATAATGAGAAGACAACTCTCACTATAAAAAATGATATTATTGTGTTGAAAATAATTAATTTTATGAAATTGCTTGTCGATATTTTTATCATAATGAAAATCACCAGTCATCGACTTCCGGTCGGCCTTTATAATTGACGGTAAAAATTCCACATTTCTTCGCCTGTAAATGGTTTGACGGGAATTCATTCGTTAAATATCATAAATTTATTACTATATGCCCTACGTTAACATATATGTGTATCCTCTTTGAAAGGATTAATTTTGCATTATTTGTTGATATATTTTTTATATGATTTAAGTGACCGTTCCCGGGAAAAATGGCACAATTAAAGAATAATATTTTATTGTGTAAATAGTTGCTTTTTAACCTTCTTATAGTGTGTGCAAAATATCAGAGCTCTCATGTTACTCTAACCCACTGGGGAGAGGGAGAAAGGGAAAAGGGGACCGGGGGGTAGGGATTCAATATGTACTCTAAAAACCAACTTTCAGCCAATTATAATTCGTAATAATTTATTATCTCGCTATATCTGGTATCTAACATGCCACTAATCAGATGCAAACTAAGGTATTCCCCTCAGTTACCCGCAAACCTTCACAGGAGTCGTATGCAGCGTGTCAGATTATCAAACTTTGAACGGGATTTTCTATTAGTTCAGAAATCTAAAAATCTTGTAATTCAAAAGCATAAGGCGTTTACAATTTTCAAGCTACGGTATTGCGATTTTTTGAATTTAATTCTCCCCGGAATTTTCTACAAACTCTGTAAGAGTTTTATTTGATTTTCGAATTATTTTTCAATTTATATTTTTTCAATTTTTTTTTTTACTAAAAATTTCAATAATTCGAAAACCAATTCGAAAAATCAAGAAAACGCTCCCACAGTTTGTAGAAAATCTTGTGGAAAATCGGATGCAAAAAACCATAATGTCATAGCTACAAAATTGTAGTATCCATTTATTAATTTACACACTGTTCGAAATTTGTTCGAAATTCGAATAACTCGTTTGCTATGGGTCGAATCGAAAAAATGTCATGACACAAAAACATCTTAGAATTCATTTTATATATGTGAACAAAGTTCCACAACCGTAGCTTCAATAATAAAAAACTTTTCAAAATCTGAGATCGGTGCCCTTAATAAACTCTATCGTATTTCACAGCCCATGTTTACGTTTACAAAAGTTATAGGCACAATTGTCAAACTTTTTTTCCCTTTTTAATGTTTAATATAAGGTCCTTACCCATATATTACGAAAATATCATCCAAATTCTCGTTATTACAATCTCATATTATAAAAGGTTGATACACTCCTATTATCCATCATTTTTCATATGACATTTTCAACAAAACGATTCCTACGATAACGTCTGACACTAGGCTATTTATCGTAATCTACATTTATAGACAATATGCCTATTATAATTTTTCCAACTGGGTATATGTCAGAATCATACAAGAAGTTTACAAGTGATCAATGTGGAGTCAAGTGTATTTCAATTACTAGAGGCTTCTTGAGGCTCAAACATGCTAATACTCTCTTTGAACTGTAGCCATCTCAAACAAAGAAATTCACAAACTCTATAATTAGGTATTTGCGAAGGCTGATATGGATAATTATTCCCTTTTGTCTTTGTCGCTACCTCTAGTTACGTAAGAGTTTATATCAGATTAAATAATATAATAGGGTTTAAGCAGGGTTCATTGAAATAGTTAGGGAGTTTTATTGGTTTATTAATTATCTTACGATACAGATTAAGGTAGCTTACATATTAAGGGATAGATAGGGTATAGAGTAGGGATCCATATCATTAGACATGATAGGAGTCCCAATGGGAGAGTGGGTATTAACACGAGCCAATGTATATCTCCAACTGAGTGTGAGCGTCACACTCTAAGTGAGTGTTGCCACTCCACTACACTCAACTAACTAACTCACTGACTGACTCTCAAGGCATTGAGTGCTTGCTATTTATATGCTAACTATTACAGGGTAATCACATGGACTCTACATCTTGACTCTCTCAAAATTTGTTCGACGAATTCAGTATTAATTAACTCACTTGCACATCATCTATAATTCCTACACATTGAAACAACAGTTCCTGTGAATGAATTTCACATTTGAAGATTCGAGCAATTTATTCTATAGAGAGAGATTTAATATTTGAATCCAAATTTGTTCTTGAATTTAATTAATAATTAATTTTATTATTCACATAATAATAAAATACATCATACTTCAGTAACACTATTTTTGATACAGTAACTTTAATAGATAGTTAAATTGAAATAATGTGTACCCACTGCCACGATGATTCTAACTCAAAAATCATGAACATTATTATTATTATTAACTACAAAATTTTATATAAATTTTTTAAGTTGAAACTATTATAAAAAATAAACGAATTTTTTATCTATAATCATCAAAATATATGATTGAATGATTATTATATTTAGGAATTTCATTTTAATCTATTACAAGATATACCTTCTCGGTGTTCATTATTTGTCAGTGGCGGTGTAATTCATCTCACGCCCAGACAGTCCATCCTCTCTTTTTTTCTTTGGTCAGGAAGTAAGAGGTTACGCTAGAACAATCACTCATAAAGATTTATAGCACTCTCTTCCTCGCACCATTTTATTCGAATTTTTAAATTATATTATCAGCCGGATGGGCTTTTTAATTTACGAATGATCTTCAACGTGAAAGTACCTTTTTGAACCTATTTAAATCTGAATGAATATATTCGAATCTCTTTGAACAGTAAACATGTTTGAACGTTTTCTATACTTGAACGACATGAACGTGTTTGAACATGTCATAACCACTTTCCTATTTTTTCTATTTTTTTAAGTGATATAGACAACAGGCCTAGGAGATTCTTTAGACTCGATGTGGATCCAGCTGGAGGTTATACAACGCAGAAGTGGGTATAAATCAACAAATAATACTTTGTGCAGCAAAATCAGTTCTTCTGACACTTAGGCAATAGAGGAGAGATTTTTGAATGAACAATGTAACTGATAGAAGGACAACTCAGCGTTTGGTTACCATATTTCGGGACACAGGAAGAATAGAGATACCCAAAAAGACCACCGTGGTTGGCATCGTTCTCCATCATTCTTGAGAATATGTAGAATTCGCGACAACGCATTAAAGAAAAATATGACCTTCCCGCATTCTGCGAAGGTAATTACCATCAAAAACCAATCAGTTATGAGTCTTTTCCGTAGTGACATTAAGTTCTTTACCTAAAAAATTCACGTTTTGATCGCATTAAAGCAGAACAAGAATTTTTTTGTGAAAACTCGAGTCAAAAGATGAAAATGACCCTGACTTGTTTCGTTTGATTTGAAGAACAGCTTGTTGTTTTTCTGAGGGCGTTCTCACAAATTCTGAATATTCTCAGGAATTATAGCTGAACGATTTTAACCACTGTGGCCTGTATGAGTATCTGCCACACTTTCTGTCTTCCGAAATTTGGCAAGCAAGCGTTGAATTGTCCTGCACAAGGTACAATAATAGTCCTGCACAAATCTTTCCTTCTTTTTAGACAAAGTACGATTCAATGAATTTTATTCGCTGCTGCGTAGTACAACGTCCAGCTGGAGCCATATTGATGTTTACATCACTTAAAAAATACGGAAAAAAACGGTAAGTAAACAACACGACTTTGTGATGAAAAATAAAATAGGGCATTTTTAGACCACCCAGAATTTGGCATATAAATTTATCATCTTAATATGCTCAAAATTACTCAAATTTAATGCCACAGATATTTAATTTTTTGATCGATATCTGTTAATGAAATAAACAGTTGAAATTTGACTGTAAATTTGAAACTTATAATAAATAGGTACTTACTTGATTCATATTACATAACATTAAATCATGAAATTAGGCATAATCTATAAAAAGTTTTTGATATCAATAAATAGTTTCTTATTATTATTATTTCTTCTCATTGTCTGAAGACAAAGCATAGACTTCATTCCTATCGCTTCTACGGAAACTTAAGTAGCTTTTCTTGTTGAAAAGCCATTGTCAAATATGACTTCCGATAGGCCGTGAAAAATAATAGCATTACCAAAGCTCTCAGTCGAACATGGATGTCAATTAGGTCATAATTGTGTGTATTTTCTCTTTTCCATCCATTCATACTTCTAAATTAGTTCAAATTGGATATGATACCATGAAGGCTTGGAAGATACATAGACTTGTGTAAAGATTTTCAGCAGAATTTATAACATTTATTTAAATCCTATTAACATGACTTAACCCACTTAAAATTTAATATTTCCTTATAAACCATATTCATGTCATCCAAGATTATTGCCTTCGTATGATCTTATATAAAAATGACTTATCAAAGACAGCGTGTAGTACATAATCAAGGCTGCTATATGAATTACAAGTTATTCCTCAGAAAAAATCTTTGGAAACGAAATTTTTTATTTCCAATCTACTTCATATCCAGAGGGAAAAGTGACAGGGGTAAAAAATGACTTATGATGATTAATATTTAGTAATTATATTTCAGTTGCACTCAGAAATTGAATTCTATTTTAAATTGGAATGTGTAGACTAATTAATTGGGACATCTAAATTAAGTTGGGACATGTAGATTAAATGGAACATGTAGATTAAATGGAACATGTACATTAAGCTGGGACATTTTGATTAAGTTTGGACATGAAAATTAAATGGGACATGTACAATATACATTAGGTTTGGACATGTAGATTCATCTGGGACATGTACATTAAGCTGGGATATGTATATTAAGTTGGGACATGTCGATTATTTTGGACAAGAACATTAAATGTTACATGTGCATTAAGTTGAGACATGTAGATTCATTTGGGACATGTAGATTAACTTGAGATTTTGGGACATGAAAAATTGTAGATTAAATGTAGATTAATTTGTCACATCGTTGGTGTACTTATTGCATGTAGTATTTGACTTATGTCGAAAAATGGAACCTGTCGATTGGGCTAAAATGAATTAAATTAATAAATAACTATATTCTCAACTTAGTATTGATATTAAAAAAATACATATAGCTATTATTTTCTCCTGAATATATAATAAGAATACCGTTATTTTTCTTCTTGCTAAGAGTTAGATCGCGTGTCAAAATAAAAGTACACTCTAAAAGCACACATTCTATAAAAAGAAGCCGTTAAACGTCAAGAACCAATCCTACCTTAATTCATTTCTAATTGACCATTCTTGTTCTACCTTAACACTCACTTTCCAAGAAAAGTTATAATATTGAAGTGTCCCACTAGTGTGATCTTTCCATAGATTAGTTACTAAAGTATTAAATAATTATTTTGTGCAAAATTAAAATTTATGATTTATTTCAATGATATAAATAATATTATCATCATAACGATCAGCAAAAGAATGTATAAAATTTAAACTATACATGTAACCCTTATCAACAAATATATAACTAGTAAGAAATTAATAGTTAATTTGTAACATCCTTCGTAATAATATTTATCATTTTGTTTAGCTTTAAATTTGCAAACGTGAGTTTAAAGAGAAAATACAGGGCATATATGATAAGAGGTACAAATAATATTTTTATACTGCCAGTTGCAGACTCGATCTGACAATCTACAGACTCATAAATTTGCCTTAGTTCCCTATTTTCGCAGGCAGGAGAGAGTGTGTGCGAGATTTGTACCTTCCGTGCCTTTACTTGTTGCTGCAAGTGTTACTTATTTTGCTTTCTTCACTAATTCTTAATATCTAAATAATTTTATCTCTATTTATATATATATTTGTTCTGATTAATTTATAGGTACATTGCAAATTAAATTTTTTGTTTGTTAATAGTATTAAAATAAACTATTCGTTTACTATCTTCAGCTACTCCTAATTACTATCAAAAAATGATCATATCTATTTATAATTATTTAATCATTGAAAAAAACTTTGTTGTGATTGTTTGCTTTCTATGAATGAAGAATTCGTATTTAATTTTAATTAAAATACGTTGCATAACTAATTTTATTTTATGAATTTATTGATTTAACTTCACTAATTCCTAATTATTAAGTACCTTTTTCCATTGCAATCAGCATGCAACTCTATTTATTTTCAATTTTCTAATGTATATTTTTTAATATTCATAATTTTTCGGTAAAACTATATCATCAAATTATATGTTACATGTATTAGAAAAGAACGATCATGAGATGAGTTGTATGAAAATTCCTTATGCATTAATGATCTGACTCTTAGAGAAAAAAATTTCATCTGAAACAAAGAGAGATAGTATATTAATATATGAATTTATTTATTTAATTAGTAAGAAGATTATTTGGTGTGAAAATCGTATTATTTAATATTTTAAATTAATTTTTTAAAATTAGTTTGGTAATCTGTATCACCTCATAAATGATTTTTCTAACAATGTTTAAAAACCTGTGTAATTTTCAAACTCCACTATTGTAAACGGTAATCTGAAAAAATAATGATAATATAAGTTACTACAAAATATAATGTTATCTTAATAGATTTACACAATCTATTTGTATAAGATATAGCTAAGACGTATAAACTATGGTGCTACCCAGGTAACATTGAAATATTCCCGGAATATTCCCTCGATATCTACATATTCCCTCATTATCCGCTGTCGTAAAATGATATCGAGGGAATATTCCAGGAATTAGTGAAAATTAGTTGATCCCTAACGATATCGTGGAAGAATTCAAGGAATTGGAGAAAATTTATTGATCCCTAACGATATCGTGGAAGAATTCAAGGAATTAGAGAAAATTTATTGATCCCTGACGATATCGAGGGAATATTCCAGGAATTAATGAAAATTAGTTGATCCCCTATCGATATCGAGGGAATATTCAAGGAATTACTGAGATTAGTTGAACCCCTAACGACATCGAGGGAATATTCCAAGGATTAGTGAAATTTTTTTCACCCACTAACGATATCGAGGAAATATTTCAGGAATAAATGAAAATTAGTTGATCCCCTAATGATATCGAGGGAATATTCCAGGAAATAATAAAAACTAGTTGATCCCTTTCCGATATCGAGAGAATATTCCAGGAGTTAGTGAAAATTAGTTGATTCCCTATCGATATCGAGGGAATATTCCAAGAATTATTGAAAATTTATTGATCCGCTTAGGATATCGAAGGAATATTCTGGGAATTACTAAAATTTAGTTGATTCCCTAACAATATCGAGGGAATATTCCAGGAATTAGTGAAAAATAGTTGATCCCCTAACAATTATAAAAGAAAAGATTATGAAAGAAAAAAGAAATAATCTTTGAAATATGAAACTATATTTATCGATGATAATCTAAAGATAAAATTGAGTTATCATATTGGATAAACTTCATTAAAATTCCTACTTCTACTGTGTCCATGATTTTTCAGTGGTTAGCGTCGCAAGCAGAAGTCAACAAGGTGCTGGTTCGAGACCAGGAAACATCACTTCATTTCTATCTCCATTTCTTTCCATTTAATTTGTATATAACAATATGTCTCATTCAACTATTTCATGTAAAGTCAAACGTACACGTACAAATGCAGTATATTCTAGGAAATATTAATTTTGGTATTCTTATTTTTATATCCTTCCTCTATTCTAGATATCCAGGGAATATTCAAGGAATATTTCCATTTAATCCCCTAGATTTGAGGGAATATCCTCTCATTATCTCAATTTTATTCCCTTTCGGTATTCCTTGCCCTTCCCTTGTATTCGAGGGAATATTCCAAGGATATTTAAATCCCATCATTATTCCCTCGATATCATTTGGGGATATCCTCATATCGCAAAAACGTCAAAACAGGACATCCCCTCGATAACGATGTAGATATCCAGGGAATTATCCAAGGGAATTTCTCCGAAATATCCCGGGGATAATTTTTTGGTTACCTGGGTAGCGCTTGCCACAACACGCTAGATGTTACAGACTCTAATTAAGGCTATATAAATGCATAAATTAACCTGTAATAAAATGGTTTATTATAGGTTAATTCAATTTCTAAAGAGGTCGAATAAGAGATAGAATGTTATTTCTTATGAATTAAATGGTTCTATAAATTGTATTAAAATAATGTTTTAATATAGTGATGGGAGAGATAGAAATACATAACGTACTCTGATGAATGATAGTAGTGCACTGAATGCGTTTAGAAATATTGGTTCACCATACTGGTACACCGAAACTTACGGAATAAAATGTTACTATTCAACTATTTAACCCTACTGAAAATGAATAATATTACTGACTGTTTGAAATGTGAACTTAATAAGAGGAATACAAAATAATATCCTATGATCCGTTTACATTTAAATAAGAGTAATAAAATGCATAAAAAATACAAAACTAAATAAGACAGAGAACGAAACAAATAGAAATAACTTAGCATTCAAACTATGCAACCGATACTTAGTTGCTAATGAAAAGTAGTAAACAGGTAGCACGAAAGAAAAGTTAAAAAAACCTTCGACTTGACATATGTTCTCCTCCAATTATTATGCTCCATAATAAATATAAATATTAAAACTTAGATAGGTTTTTTCTCAGAAAGTAAGTAGAATATTAGTTGTAAATACCGTAGACATTATCATTTTCCCTATTATAGATATAGGTAATTTCTCAGTTGAGACTTGAGATGACGAAATTCATCTTTGTGAATCTATAGATCCTATACGAATGAATTTAACTCATAATCTATAATGTTATGTTTGGGTATGTACCTACTGTAAAATTTAAAAAAAAGTAAATCAATCATTTATGCGCACAACTTAATTAATTAAAAAAATAGTTGTGGTGATTTTATAAATATTAAATGATTAAAAAAAAAACAGCAATTGCTAAACTAATGTTCCGATGATAGATTAAATAAAATAATAAATTGAGTCACTTAAATAATTCAACAAAATTCTTTTTCTTGATTTAATTTCCATTTGTTAAAAATTATCGATAATAATAATCACTTGTTTTCATTGAAAAAAAATTGAGTTCCTTGATTGAAAATGACTATTACTAAAAGTCAATTGCTCATTTCTATCATTGATAATTCAATACTTATGAATATATAGAGTGACTTTATCGATACAATATCGTTAGTACTATCAGAGGGGAAGATTTGGGGGTCAAATACACACTCCACTCTCCCCCAAACCTAAATACCCCCCTTTTCTATTTTTTTACATTGTGTTGGATAAAGTAATTAGTATGATACAATTATATTCTTATGTAATAATAATGATATTATTAACCAATAAGAGTAATGCCAATAAAACTATTCTTATTTTACAATACTCTATTTCTTCTATAATAATGATATTATTAACCAATATGCGTAACACCAATTAAAAAACTGTTCCAATTTCACATTACTTCCATTCTTCTTTAATAATTTCCTTTATCTTCCTATTTCCTCATAGCAAACGGATTCATTTTTAATACGATAAAATGTCAAGTGGAACAATGTAGATGAGTATTAATTGAACATCTCTTTGGATGATTGCAGCCAATTAATTTCATAAAAGTGAGACGAATTAAAAAGTCTGTCGATGAACCTCTTCAGAATAAAAATACAGCTCTAACATAGTTGCCCTTTGTTGCAGACTCTAATTACTCAATCGTTGGTTCATTTTCGAATCGTAGGATCATTCGCATGATATTCCGAGTCAAAATTTAGCTTTTTAGTTAATTTAAAGATATGAATCGTGTTCATTTAATTTGTAGAAATATGTAGAATGATCCATTGTGAATGAATCCCAAGAAATAAAAATTTATGATAGGCTATAGATGATTCATATTAATCGTTGGTGGCTCCACTAGAACTTTTTCTGATGGAAGTACGGAAAAATGATTAAAAAACTATATTAACTTTCTTTAATGAAAATAGAACAGTAATAAATATTGACATATCTACAATGATATTCACTTATATTTTAATTGTATATCTATGAGTTATAAATAAGGTACCTATTTTATTTTAAATGATTATTTCTGTACTATTCGTCACTGTAATAGTACTAATTTGATATATAGCAATGGATTAACTTGCATTTGATTCCAAATCCAAGTACCCATTACTTATGGCACATTAAACACTTTTGGTATATCAACAAATCATCCTAATCTTATAAATTATTTGTATCTAGATGAGCAAGATGAGCAAAATTATAAAAGAAAGATATGAACGATAAAATAATTTCCTCAAAATATATCACCATCTAAATACGTATCTTTTTGTGCAGTGTACACCGATAGGAGCTTATTCTATTTGCTCGTTGCCCTGCTATTTGGTGGGCTATAGGTTTCTAAGCCTCCCATACGGTCACCCTGATCCTGATTGATGAATGTCGACGCAGTATCGAAAGCAACTAAGCTTCTGAAGGAATGAGTCGAATCCAAATGGCTTACGAGTCCTCCAAATTAAATTGTACAATATAGTATTGGAAATAGTGTTAGGTTGATCGATTCATAAATTGTATTATATATAAATATATAATTAACTTTAGCTGATATTGATTATGCAATTTCAGTATAAGCTGTTTTTTTTATACATGTGACTGTTTATTGATTAGAAGCGAGAGAATTAAATAGACATACAGAATATAATCCGTATGCTTCACTTTTGGTTTTATCGTGATTTGTCATTTTTAACAAATTCTAAAACAGATTAATGAAAGAGCGTCAACTTCTTTCCAATTTGTGAACTGTTATCACCTTATTTGTGAAGCTTGATTACTTTATCAAACAGTAAAGATACAATGCATGATTTTTAAATCTAGATGTCTGAAAAGGAAGATAATGACACTACCTTGACTGAACACCCAACTCCTGCTTATCTAAGAGGAGCTTTTAGATATTTTCTCCAAGACTAGAGAGAAATTGCGGGGGAAGATACAGAAATACAATTGTAGCCAAATACTACAGACCAGGAACGACATAAAATACTCACCACCTGTTTTTAGCTTACGGTATAAAAAGCCTGCCATACACAAGTGTGCTATTAAGCCTGCACAGTCCAATGTTTCACACTAACATTACCTAAAACAAGCAATAAAGTTTCAATGGCATTCAAATAAAAACATTTACTAATTAACACAGGAAAAAATCATCATAAATTGTAAACTATATAAGTTCAAATCTCACAAAGTATTACTGAATAAATATAAAAATAAAAAAGTGTAATTATTTCTTACAGAAATTTTGACCGAAACACAAAGAAATGTTGCTCAAAAAGTGAATAATATATTCGACTTCAATTCACTTCAAAATCAGGTACAATATATATTTAATGGACAAATAAAATCTACCATAACTGCTCTTACAGACAACACTACTAAACTAGAGGCATTCACATTAAAAGCTCTTTACTCTCTGACAGCACAACTAATAGTGAGATCCAACACTATAACGATTAAAGTTGATGGGAAGCTCCGAAGAGACAGCACTCACGCCACCAAGTGGGCCAATATGTACCCGACCTTAACCTACTCCAAACCTGGTGACTCCGGCCTTGTCATTTGCCACCCGTTCACACATGACATAATATCCCACTGAGTGAGTTCGAGACTCGAACGCTCAACCTCACTAACATAAAATGAACTCTCATACAACTATACTCATAAAATACAGGCAAATAAGAGGTGAACATGGAAGTACGATGTGGAATAATTAACATGAATGTAAATTGTTCATGCTTTTTTTTTAAATTTGACTGCTAAAAGGTCAGAACAGTTATGATTGATGAAATAATTAAACAATGTGATCAGCACGAATTGACATTTTGATGTTATTATATAGAATTTCAATTATCAATCTATATTTAAGGTGTGCAGACGTTTCGTCGACAGACATTTCGTCGACAAGAAGTTTCATCGACTGGACTTTTCGTCGACAGGACGTTTCGTCGACAAATTTTCATAAAGGGGATATTAACACAATCTAATGTTTCAAATCATGTACTTTAACAGAAGAATGTATCAAACGATGAAATTACAAAATAGAAGAATAATGGTAAGGACACTAAACCAAAACTATTTAATAATAACAAATTATTTTGAAGTAATTTAATATTTTTGGGTCGAGTTACGTTTGTGATTATAAAAAATGAAAACAATTTCCTCTCAAATAATTTACATTTCATCTATACTATAATAAGAGCCGCGTCTGTCCGTATGTCACAAATTTAATAGGAAATACATATTAGAAGAAAAAAACAAATCATTTGTGACGGTATCATTACTACGGGCTATAATAATATTAACACTATTTATTTGAAAATTTAAATTCATATTTTGGCTTTGGAAAGATTTTTCTATTTAATCAGAATATTGGTACCATAATACATACTTGAATTTTAATATAATTTAGATTCAATTATAGGTTATATCATCGGATTTGTAATTGACAAGTTTTTTTCAGTTGGTAAATGCCCACTGTTCGACTACTGCGGGTTATCTGTAATGAGTGGTAATCCTAGATTAAAAGTCATGATTTAATATAAAAAACTTGCAGTGAATGTTTATCAAAACCAGTAGTTGGCTTTAAAATACAAAAAGTTCAGAGTTATCGAACGATATCCCATCTTCGAATTTGTGATCCTCCAAGAAAAATATGAGCTTATTACATAATATTGTAGAACTAATAAATTATTATTATCATTCTTAAGGTACTCGAAACGACACATTTACCTAAGCCAACACGTCAAGATACTAATAGGCAGTTGTGACACGAGGCTACTTATATAGTATAGACAAAGAATTGAATTTAAGAATGGTCTTTGTGTGTGGATACAGTCATTTAGATTTCAATGATTTCATTATTTGATGCGATATATATGATATATATTCTTTAGTTTTGTCTTATTTATACAATTTTTCAAATTAATTTAATATAATTTGTTATTTTTGAATAGTTTTGGTTTAGCATTAAAGTAGACGAACAATTGAAATAATCTAATAGTTTTCCTCCTTTCCATTATTCTATTTTATAATTTGATCGTGTGATACATTATTCTGCTAAAATACATGTTTTGTAACATTAGAGTGTGTTAATATCCATTTTACAAATTTTTTTCGACGAAACGTCTAGTCGACGAAAAGTCCTGTCGACGAAACGTCTGTCAACCATATTTAGTATCCTAAAGAAAATACATTTGATTCAAATTTAATTACACCGAACATAATTTAAAACCGCATCACTTATTTCTTATCTCATTTAATCTCGCTTATTATAGACCTTATTAAGAAAGTTTTCATCTTGAAGTTGCCTAGTTACCCGGATCGTAACCTGACTTTATAATTAGAGCGATTTTGATGACACCAATGATGATTATACCTAATGATGGCTCCAAATAGGCAAGTTCCCTCACAAACTTTTCCAATTAAAACTTACAATGAATATTTTTAATGCCTCAAAAACACACAAAACTGCTGAAACAGTCAACACGTCTGGATTCTTGCGCTAGAAATGCTTTATTGTCTTCCAGGAGAGAATATTTGAAGTTGGTGGTCAAATAAAAGAGAATGCTTCATGGCAAGAAATTTGAACACTTCTCCTAAGTGAATAAATGAAATGCTTTCTGTTGTGTATCTCAATGATTATGCTGAATGAATAAATTAAATTATTTGCTTTATATTTGAATAATAATTGAGTACATGAAGTATATTTGTATATTTACATTTACATAAATAAATTAAATTACTCTCTTTACTTTTAATGAATAAATGAAATATCTTGAATACCTTTACTAAATGAATACCTTTATCCAATGCTATACATTTGATATTTAGGAAACCAGTTTTTTGAATTGTATGATTGATATGAATGTACTGTGCAAAATTTTATATACCCACGATTGATAGGAACGAAGTTATTACATTGAATTTATCCTTTATGAACTGTGTACGTTACACTTGCAGTGGGAGGGAAATTGTGGGTGCCATATATGAGGTAGTGTGTACGTGAGCTGTTTGCCAAGTCACTGTTATTCCGAGGACAATTAATTGCAAATAATAACAATAAATTGGTAAAAAATAATTGATTCTGTTGATTGTGAAAAGTGAAAACATTTGAATACTCATCTTTGATTTATTTGCTGTTTAAAATGATTGTTTTGTGCGTAGCAAAATCTGGAAACTATGTGTACGTATATGCGTAAATGTCTTGCGGGAGTACTGTGAGGGTAGTCACACGCACATATTGTCAATGAATTATATAATTATATTTACATTCTTGCTTGGCATAATGTTCTTGTTGGCATATGAGAAAAAGTTAGAGTATGACCATTTACAAATATACCTAATGAAAAAAGTAATGAAATCTTAGTTGATCCAAATCATGTACTAGTATTTAATAATCGCTATTACAATGTTTTGTCGAGCTCAAACTCCTTAGTCAGTCTTTTTAAGGGTTAAATACGAATGGACACCTATATAATATAAAATGAAAATAAAATTTCCTTTACGAAATATATCAATATTCATTAAATATTCTTTTTCATCAAACAATCAGACCAACAATACATCATTACTTATTGATAATATCCAATTCAAAATAACAGATTCTCGTATTCTAATATTTCTTCTCTTCCTGACTCATCACAAAGGGTAAAGTGATTCAATTAATACTGCAAATATTTCAAAGTTTATTTTCCTCCTCGATGTGAGATTTAATTGACATCTTTTAAGAAGTTCAAATCACGGAAGTAATTGTTAGAAATTTAATATAAACTTCTGCAGCGTGTTCTAGTTAGCGTATGTTGTAGAGTCTGTGTCTGCTGTAATATCCTATGAACTTTTCCTTGCACTTAAATTAGTAGATGGTATGGTTAACTTAAGAAAAAACTTCAGTTTTCAAGAAGAAAAAATGTACGGTAAAAAGACAATATAATTCATATAAGACATTTCCGAGTAAAGGGTCTATAGTTCAATATATCCGTAATTGTTTATAAGGAAAAGATGTTTCAGCAGGTAAAATTAAGTGAGTAAAAGACCTAAGTTGTACATATATAAATCCTATGTTTCCAATAGCATTTCTTTTTAATTGGAACTGAAGAAGTTATTCTGTATTTGTGAAGTTTAACTTGCACTTGTATGGAAATGCATTAATTATTGTATTGTTTACTCTATATTGATGTGTGGAGTAGGAAATTAGTATATAAATATGACTAAGAAAAATAATCGGACAAATAAATTGAAACCTTACATTGTTTTTAATTATTTTGTATTCAAAAATTATCACTTATCACTTCAAAAACTAATATTTTCCAGATAATGATTTCACACTAAAAAATCATAATTCGGTAAGTAAGGTAAACCAGTTCACCTTCCTTTAGCATAATTATTATTAATATGTTGTTGCCCATTGAATGGGATTCTCTTGACTATAAGCAGGAGTTATAACCAACAGATATATTTTCTTATGTATTCACTGCAACCAATTTGTTAGTGAATGTTAGGGTGATGGAGTAGTCTACCTTCCTGCAGACTGAATTAAGGACTGGAGTAAATATCCATTCATGCTTACATGCTCTTCCTAAGCTTAATTTATCTGTGACCATCTAGGAGTAATGTAATTGAAATATAAATGCGATATACACGATATGACATGAAACTTATTTGTTCAGATCTTCAGGCATTCCGATTTAAGGAAGAATAAGAGCAGCTTATGCTCCTGTCAAGTATTCTATCATAGTCCGAAGTTTTTTTTTATCTTTAATTTTCAAAAAGAATGTTTTATTTTCTAAATACTCATTCATTACAAAAGCATAATTGTAATTCTGTTGGAAATTACTTTCCTCGTTACGAACTAAAATGACGCAGTGATGGCTTGCATATTAGATAATGCAATCAGTAATTGACAGAATTACTGATAATGTGTAATTACCAGCCATTACGGCATACCTTGTGACAGAATTTCATATTTCATAATTGATACAACATTAACTATTTTGGAACAATGATGCCTAAATAAACATAAGTACCTACATACCGGTATTACAGTACCGGTAAAGTATCCCATCTTTACTATTTCTCTGTACATTTTTATTTCAATTGAGCATTTTAGTTTAGTTAATCTACATATTAGATAATATTTATCAAAAATTACTCATGTCGCAATATACATTTTTATTCAATAAAAATATGTATAAATGATGGAATAAAATGAATTGAGGTAATTTTGAATTTCTATGATAACAAATACAAAAAATGAGAGGACAAAATGTCTAACGGACAGAATGCCTAACGGACAAAATGAATAACGGACAGAATGCCTAACGGACAAAATGCCTACAGACAAAATGCCCTACGAACAGAATGCCTAACGAACAAAAGGCCTAATGTACAAAATATATGAATAAAGAAAATAGAAATTGTAAAATAATGACGTAAAATAATGTTGCAAAGTGAATAAAAGAATTAACTCCATATTCAAATAAAAGGGCACAATATAGAAAACTTTGAAGTGATATCTGTATTGGATTGATTATTGGTAAATAAAGAACAGAATACATTATATTGTAATATAACTTATCATAATTGAACATCAAATAATATTTATTAAAATTTATGTAAAACATAAGAAAAAAATGTATACTACGTCCCAGTTACATCTCATAAAGAATACTGTATTTTTTTCATTTGAACTTCTAATACTATAAAGGTACTTGAATGAAACAAATATCGGCGGCATTTTTTATAACCAGAGTAGTTAATTGCATGCCAGTACTAATTTATATAAACATTGTAATTACTTGACCTGCTTTAGAATTGTTGTGATCACCTCTGTGTCACAACGTAAGCTACCTATTTTAATTGATTAATTAAGATTCAATGATGTCTTTCTTTTAATTCAAATGGTTAATTATTCACTTTTCCAATATTCCAGATTTCTGTTATTTGACTTCCATAAATTAAGCTATTTCCAATTATATAATTTTTCTCAATTCAATGCCTACATAAGTTGGAGATGGATACACACATTGGACTAAATATTAATTTATTCATTACTGCTTATTATTTATTGACATTGATCATGAATTGCAATATTAAGATGATTCGAAAAATCGAAAAAAGGGTTTTACCGAAACAATTATAAACCTTAATACTAAACTAAGAATCCAGCTTCTAAAGTAAATAAATGACAATGGCTGATTAGACCTATTTAATTACATAGAACCTATAACTCTCTGCTCAATTATTATCACGTTGGTTATTTACTCAACTTTTGATTGTCGTCCGATGAATGTGTGATTAATACCCCCCAATGGCTTTACTATTACGTGATCTATAATTTGTCACTGATAATTCACTTCACCAATAAAGTTATTAGATGAAAGAAAGGAACAAGGGAGAGAACGTCCGATTGTCCCGAGAGCCAAGGGTATTAATGAGGGTAGAGGGAAAGTCGTCACCCGCACTCGCACCTCAAAGGGGGTGTAGGGATGGGTTGCGTGCCTTTTGCACTGCCTACCACACTAGCTGTACATCTGCTACAATAGTACACTACCTATGTACCACACATACTATATTAGTATATAATATAAGCTCTGTAAGTTGTATCATAACAGAATTTCAAGAGCAACTATAAACACCACTATAGATTCAAGGTGATTATAGCTATCAAAAAGAATAAACAATATTAAAAAAACAAAATAGAATAAGATGATTAAAGATATCTCTCAAAAAAATTAAAATAGAAGAAGATGATTATAGATATCTAATATAGTGATAACTCACAAACACAGTGAAATGAAATAAGAGTGTGTTTACACTAAGCACGTTGAGTTACAAATGTTCATATTCAATGTGAAAGTAATTTAATAAACTATCTCTGACACAAAATTCTCTGTTTCCACTTGGTCTAACTTATTTTAAATCTTTGTCCACAACTTCAATATTTGAAATAAGTATAAATGCATTTTAGCCATTTTGTCCGTTAGTTATTTTGTCCGTTAGGCATTTTGTCCGTAGAAATTTTGTCCTTAGACATTCTGTCCGCTCACGAGTATTTTACTTTTCAATAGTAGAATTTACAGTATTTCATTTTTCTAATTTCTTAAGATGGAATATTGAACATAAATGTATACATATTTATTTCTTTCTCTTTTCTGTATCTAATATAAAAATAGGACTATTATAGTATTTAACTAAATATTAGAGTTTCTAACATTAAATTGACAATAAAACTACATATCGATATTTAATAATTGTTTGTTCCAATGTCTATATATACTGTTCCCAGATTTTAAGCTCAAAAGGGAGCTACAAAAGTTTCACTATAATTCTCTGATATATTTCCCTATAAAGTTTTACCTAAAGTTTGCTGCGAGGGCAAAAGAGCGTACCAGAAACTAACCTGCAAATAGTTTGCCAAAATACTCGCTAAGACTCACAGAAATTGTATTTTTTCATAGAGAGAAGTGTAAAATGAATAGAGTACACGGAGCATAAATTTGAATATAATTACAACAAAGAAAAATTGACATGCAAAACAATATTTGGCATACTGTAAACAATTAAATATTTAAAATTTATTTTATATTAAAATAGACTAATAAATATTCGATAAACACAATAATTTTGTGCGAGTCAAAATCTTCCTTCAATCTGTATGTTTAGAAACTGACAATCATTACATTCATTTATACCACATGATATATATAGGCACATGAGATAAAAAAAAAATTAAAACCAAAATATCGGCTGGTATAAAATATTTGCTAATAATTATTCTTTCGATGAGGTTTATCTATAACTTACACAAACAGTACGGTAATACATATATTGCAATATATATATTGCAATATTATATTGAATGTACAAAATTAAATAGGTATTCTATCAAAATAATGTTGTATATTCACCCATTCCTACCGGGATTGGGATATTCATTCATATTCCTCTAATTAGTGCAATGTATTTGATATTTTTAGGGGAGAAAACCAAGCATACGCGCACTCGACGTTAAATTAAATCACCCATAATTGTAACATGTATGTATGGTGCTAGCAACTTGTGATTATTTATTCAAGATACTATTGTTCTGTCGTTCCTCGTGTTCCTCCGCTCTGAGTAATTGCCGACATAACTAGCTACTAACTCAGGTCTCGGAGATTTATCAAAAGTTGAAGCTTGGTTGGGTTATAAATTGCGATATTTGAAGTGCCTTCGTCTCAGTCGGTGCAGTAATTCACAGCAGTTTCCTTCCTCTTGTTGTCTCCGTTTCTAATAAGTTTTGTTCCTGATCACCGATGGTGAACTCTATAATAGGTATTCCTCAGTGGCTAATTCTGAGATTAAGATTTGCTCTATCTCATACACGCAAGAATTATCATATTTAGAGAGTTCGTGGCAATCTTTTCATATAAGTACTCATATAATATATAATCTAGATATCAGTAAAAATTAAATAATTAATAAAAGCCGGTTGATAATATGCTTGTGATGTTTAAAATAGAATATTCAAATATGGTTGGTTGGTGATGATTTTATTCTAAAGTCCTAAATTCACTGAGAACCAATTTAATGCCATCATTTTCCAGTACTCTTGTTATACTACGAACAATATTTCCAATTAAGAATTAAAAAAAAAATTGAGAGTTGAGGGTTAAAATTGGGTTTATACGAAGTGTCATCTCCTCGGAAAAAAGATTCTCCTCTACGGTGAAGTTAGGTAAGCACTCACCCCAGTGTGTCTCTCACAGCACACACTCTTTAGCGTTGAGGTAAAGGTGGGTAACTCCTCAACCGCGTTGATCACAGAGGTCTATTTCACACTAAGCATATCTTCTTTTCAACAAAAATGCATGAAAAAAACCACCGTGTGAAAGGGGCTTAAATGTGTGAAATGAATAAATAAACAACTATACCGTTCAGTAATAATTAGATTAGACATGTGAGGTGATGTTGGATATGTATAGTCAAAGGAAAGCGTATCCGTAATGATTTTATCAGTTCACTAATTTCACATCACCAAATAGAAACTTTACTAATTGTAAAGCTTATAGACATTTTATAATCAGTCTGAGAGCATGACGACAAATTAGTAAGATTTCAAGTAATAGGAAGATTACCTTATTTTCTGTGATAGTACATACATGATTATAGTTACTCAATTTACATCTTATCCTTCCAATAATAATAATAGAATAAAATTGATTCATTTATTACAGTCTCAATCAGTTATCAATATATATATATTTCCAATATTGTATTTTAATACCAATACCTCTCATCATTATTTAAACAAGCGAAATGAAAGTCCAAGAGAAAAATCACTAGTAACAAGGAACACGCTATATCTCCAATATCATAAGAAAATGCACCGTCTACTTACCCCAAATAAATAAAGAACAATACAGCCGAAGAAACAAGAGCAAATCCGTGCTCGGTTTGCAATGGACCTCCTAGTCTGTGCTCTTATATTGTATTCTCGAATACATTGATAATCAATGACAATATTCCTGGCTCTATTTATTTGGCAGAAATTGGTTAAAAGTAGACACCTATTTGTGCTTAATGTTCCCTTTATACATATATGCAATGCACAAAAAATGTAAACTGTAATATGTACTTACAATTACAATC
Organism: Caprella mutica; assembly: GCA_947561585.1. Taxonomy (NCBI): domain Eukaryota; kingdom Metazoa; phylum Arthropoda; class Malacostraca; order Amphipoda; family Caprellidae; genus Caprella; species Caprella mutica. Next base: position 201,206 of record CANNZV010000106.1, read on the forward strand.
TCTATTAAATATTTGTGAGTTACTTTAAGCATGGATTACTATCAGATTATTTATATGATAATATAAATTTGGAATCAATTAATTTATTATTCTCAGAATATTTTAGCAAATTTTTTCAAAGTTCGTATTACAGTTCAAACATATTTTGATTGAGATTCTCTTTCAAACACATTTTGTAACAATTAGAATACTAGTCTCATATTTCATTAACTGAACTAATAAAAATGCGACAAATGAAAGATTCAAATTACATGTATTTCTTTACTGGTACATACCCGCATCATGAATTGTATCTCAATTATGTATTCAGAAGAAATTAAACATGAAGTAAGAAAGATGATTTTATTTCATGTACATATATTATCGCTATATTTGAGTCGAGTAATAATTTATTATTTAATTTGCTCGGAATTAAAAGGATCAACTCTAGGTTTTTTTTTACAGTAATATATTTACAATTTTATCTAGCTTTTTAATTGTACCTTTACTGTTTCCCACACAGTGGTTTTTCCGTATTCTATCTTTAACTGATGTTTCGCATCAATACTTTCAAAGATAATGTTTGTCCTAGCTATCTCTCATACATTTATATCTTATACAACATTGAACTATTCCAAGTTCGCAATCTACGATAATCTGTCTAACCGATTACAGAGGAGAAAAAGAAACAAGGGTCATAAATAAATATCATTTTCATTCCATGTTATCAGAGGGAAAACACAGATAAGTCCTAAAATGCTGACGTCAGATTTTATCCAGATTATCGTACTTAAACATTTGAGATTGAAAACATATCCTTTAGAAGGTTCTTATTTTTTAAAGGACTAATACACCGTATTTATAATGAATATTCTTAATCTCTTGCAAGAAGTTTTGGCAGAAGATAGTGTACTAGGACCCAAATTAATCTTCTACGATCCCCCAAAACTTTCTTGCTGGTTTTTACTATACATTCATATATTGTAGTCTAAATCTATTATTGTATATTTTGAAAATACATTAAGAATCCAGTTCATCATTTGTTTTCGATCATTATCTTTTCGATACTATCT
>CANNZV010000106.1:202281-220178 GCA_947561585.1 Caprella mutica
TCTTGCCGTCAACATTAGTTTGATATGAGTAAATAATTTCAATTTTATAATATTGCGCAAATTTGATATGTTCCTTAGACTATCGATATTGTAATTTATGAATTTCTTTTATAACATGTTGCCTGTATAGAATCTTTCTAATATGATGGGTATGTTCTTATTTTAGTAGTTTCTCGTTTAAAAAATAAATAGACTTTCTTAATAACCAATCACAAACAGAAAACCGTTTAAAATACTCTACATATAATGAAAAATAGTGATTAACAAATATGAAAACAACAATTAAACATATACTGTTTCATATGTATACGATACTGAACTGTAAATATATTATATTTCAACTTTTCAAATCTTCCAAGTGAACACACCTTGTATAAAAAAGATGATTTTACTTTAAAGAATATAAAGTGACACGTTATACTCTTACGGTAAGTGCCATTGAGAAGCAGAGCCAATATGCAACATATTCCGGCCATCCTCCCTGACTCTATTTTGCTGACTTCTCACATTTCCAATTTATGGGTATGGCAGTATGAGACCTGTGGTCATGAATAACAGATGACTAAACCCCAGAAAGACCTTCCTACCTTAAATAGCCTAGTGGTGTCATTCTACCTCACATTCGTATTATATAAGACTGAGGAAACTAGGAATGAGACTTTGAGACTGTATTTTAGGTATGACTATTATGTTCTTAGTTTAAGAATAGTATACGATTCATTAGTACTCAGATTTTAAAAGAAAAGAGATGAATATTTCAATATATTTAACTCCTAAAACCAATTTTATTATTTACTCTATAACAGAAAAAAAATACTGCATTATATATGCAGAGTATACCTGAAGGTCAAAATATATATCAAGAATAAACAAAATATCTTATTATTTTGTTATTTCCTAACTATCAGAAAGAATATGTGTTAATTAAAAGTTAAACTTACAACTGAATTCACACCTAAAAACATAAATTTATCAATATATAGAATGATATTTCCGAAATGTTTCTAATTCTGTATATATCGGAGAATTATGAATATTTTTTATCAATATTATCAATTACTTCCATCTATATTAATTATAAAATAGGATATACAAATTAATAAAGTTATATTGGAAAAAAATTCAATTGACTCAATTTTAGTTCATTTATTAAACGTGTGATCTGCTCCTGCTTAGATGACTACTAATTTCTATTTTGAACAATTTTTTCTCATTATATTTTGCATGATCGAACTTTTCATCGCTACGAATTTCTCGCCTGAACTCCATTAATAAACTCCCGGTGATGAGCTCCGAAACAAACTTGGAGTCTATTAAAAGAGGAGTTGATGATGACTGCAGGCGAAGACCAACGAGTCTTACATTAGTTGAGTAAAGTAATAGGGATATGTGGAATAAAACACAGTAAGTGGAGGAGAAGTGAAGTGATACTGTGTTTCTAAGATAGCATAGCATTTTGGTTAACACTGTTTCTATATTGATCGAAAAGTAACAATACTGGACCAATGTTAGGACAATATTGGTAAGATAGTAACAATATAAGGAAAATATTCTATCAATATTGGGACAGTATTAGTAAAATAAAAATAATATTGGCAAAATGCAATGTTGGATAACTGTTCTACCTTGACACGATTTTAAATAATTATAATAGTACACGGGAAACTGACGGGCGGAAATCTGCCGATGCGGAAAACTGCCAGTCACTTACTGGTGTCGGAAGTTTTGGTCGTACAATCAGCACACCAATATTTCAGTCCTGTTAAATCCGAACTCCAAGACTTCTCTCCTGTACAATCCGACTCCAATAAGGATCCCAATATTTCACACATGTACAATCTACATCCCAAGATTTAACTCCTGCACACTCCGACTCCAAGATTTCACTCCTGTACAATCAGCATCTCAATGATTTCACTCCTAAACAATCCGACTCTAAGATGTCACTCCTGTACAATCTGCATTCAAATATTTCACTCCTGTACAATTTGGACCCCAATATGTCACTCATGTACAATCCGCAACCCAAATTCTTCAGTTGATCCCTCAAATAGGGTAAATAGGGTATCTATCATTTGTGAAAAAAGGCCCAAAGTGGTAGATGAATCTCTTACCGGAAATTCTTCTGTAAGTTTTATATTGATTTTCCCCTTTTTTAACATACGAGAAAACGTTAAAGATATGATAACAATACTTGTTTCTTATTCTCTCTATGAAAATAAACTCTTTTTTGAATTTTTATATAAAATTTTTGTTTCTTATAGTGTTTATAATAAATATTTAATAAAACATATGATGAAATAAAAACATCTATCATTATTTATAATAGTAGACCAATGATAAATTTCTGAAAAAGAATGAAATATATTTTTATTTTTAGCAGAAGATTAAATAATATGGTCCTCTTTTATTCCTCAGTGCCCAAACAAAAACTTTCCCTCTGAAAACACTCTGAAGTGTAATAATATATTCTTATATAGCAACTTCTTAATGCCCTGTAAGTTTTAGCTTCATTTGATAAAAGTGCACCAGGCAAATTATTGGAGAGGAAAGTGATGCCGTAAGTGCCTCATTGTATCGGGTTACTTTCGGGTGTTTGGTGACCAGGTTGCATAAATGGGATGGCAGAAGATAGAAAAGTAGAACTTTGTCCTCATTTTACACTTAACGGATTCTTTGGTATTCAAATATGCTTTCTAATAGGAGAACGTCACAGTACACTTGATTAGGATAGCAGTAATAGAAAATTAGGTATGAATATAGGTCGTGTACATCAATTTGAAATTTCTAACGGTCAGATTTATACATGATTCTATGCAAGAGCTCACTCTCCGAGTACTAAGAGTGTCCAATTATTACGGCATAATCTAAATTCTTTTCTATCCAGATTTCGATCAATAATATTCATCAAATACTAGAGTAAATAAATTTTACTTGCAAATTTGATAATGGTAATTATTCTGAATTGAATTAAATTTTCGGCGCCGCAACCATCATGATTTTCTTCCGCCATCAATTTTGCAGTCTAATATTCTCCTCCATAATATGGCCTTGTACTGTATTTTTCTATTTTACGCTCCTGTATAATAAATCAGAACTGCTTAGTTTGTTGGGATACAAAAAAGACAAAACAGCGAAACTTTTGGCATCTCGTCCGATTTGTGACAAAAACTTGTTTGTTTCGGAAAGTTGGAGTATCTCTAGATTATAAGAACGAGATCAGTCTGCTTTGTTAGGTTTCTTAAAACTAATTCCATACCAAAAGTGGGTAATTTTGATGAATCTGAATCACAATATTTCATGAATTAAAACTCGTGTTGAAAAGAATAATACATAAATAGATGCACACTCTGAACTTCTAAAAACATAATATCAAATACGGGAACGTTATAAGATAATTTCACTTATAGTAATTAGAAAGTGATGATAAACATTGGCCCTAAACCATTGTAGCCCTTCAAAATATCTCTTTGACCTGTACTGACCCAAATCAATGGAAAACTATTCAATAAAATCGTCTTTGGAAATTAAAATCAAGTAAACAAAGTGATTCATTCACTCAATAATAACTATAGAATAATAAAAGGGATGAAAATAACAAAAATAACAAGAAATAAAGGAAAAAACAAAAGTCAAATTTATCATCATTCTCCCTAAATCTTTCAAATCCAGCGTGTAAGACCGAAGTATAATGGATGACTTATGACACACGTTTTTGCAATCATCAAGTCAAGTCGCAGATATTTCCACATCATTTGGTAAATGTTATGAGAAATATTGCGAACAACTTGGCTCTGGAGTGCATTTTGCAATCACTTTGATTGCTGTTACTCAGTGCTCCCATTTGCATCCGGTGACGATCAGAGTTTGTTCTTAATCTCCCTGAAGAGAACAGGGAGCAATTCAATCGACCTTTATTTTCATTCGTGGAATTCAATCTAAAGAGCATATGCAAAGATGGTAAATTCACAGCGTCGAAATTTATATCATGTTCCTTATTGTTAAAGTGATTTTTTTGGCATATTTATTAATAATTCTAGAAACCAAATATGTCATACAAGATCGTCGTTTAGTACAGTTGCACTCATATTAATCGGAGAATGGAGTTTAATATTGGCCCAAAACCAAAATTACTTTTGAAAATTTCTAATTTATCCAACCAAATCAATGCAAAATTTTACTTTTGCCTAATTACAATAAAATCGTAGTTGAAAATTCAATAAAGTGAACTAACAAATAAATTCTCTTGACAAATAACCTAGATTAGTCTATTAGAAGAATTAGAGGGAAACCAATTGATTTTATAATAGCCCACCTTTCCTTAATTTATTTATATGTCAAGTTAAAATCATAATTCATATGAAATCCATTTCCTTCAGTGATTTGATATTTGATAGCTAGCTATTTAACGATACAAATAGTTGAAAATTGCACTAGTGGTCATAGGCAATAATATAATGTATAAAAGAACTTTTCTGATATATCAGAAAATGATTATTGTAACGATTATTGTTTATTACCTTCGCAGAATGTGGGAAGGTTATATTTTAGCCTTGGTAAATTTATTTATTTATCATCTTGTTATTCGCTTAACTGATAAAGTGTTCAACCAAATTGCCTGAAATTTGGTGAAATAACTGGTCCATGTTCAGTGACCTGCTGGTAGACTTTTGGGAGTGACCCAGTCAAAGATCAAGGTCATGGTCATTTATAACTCAAAAACTGTTAAACCATATTGCATGAAACTTGGTGATACGATTAGTCAATATGCAGGAACCATTTTGTTAGATTTTGGGAGCGATCAGGTCAAAGGTCAAAGAAAAAGGTCAAGCCCATTTGTAATTCAATAAGTAAAATAGTATTCAACCAAATTGTCTGAAATTTGATGGTACAATTGGACAATGTCCAGGAACCATCTGGTAGAATTTTGGAAGCGATCCGGTCAAAGGTCAAAGTCAAGGTCATTTATAACTCAATAACTCAAAAAGTATTGAACCAAATTGCATGAAACTTGGTGGAACGAGTGGTTATTATCCAGTTAGCAGTTTATTAAATTTTAGGAGAGAATGGGTCAAAACGGTGGCGAAGGTATGCACTCTACCGAGTGCAAGCGATCTAGTCTATATATATATTGATGAAATAATTGTAAAATTCATTTGAATTAAACTAAAAATTCCTAATTATCGGTAAGTTCCATTTTTTCGGACACGTAAGAAAAAACGATATAAAAATATTTTTTCTATTGGTATCCATGATACCTGCATGTATCATGGATACCAATTAAACTTCAAAAATAAATATATTATTATTATATCATTTTTTCTTATGTGTCTAAAAATGGGGAACTGACCGATAATTAGGAACTTACCCTAGCTCACTTCATACGTATATATTTTCAAAGATAATGGTATTTTGTTTTTATTCATTCGAAATCATTTTATTAATGGCTTACTTTAGTCGCATTTATATGATGAATAACCTATTATTAACTAAAAGTATACCGTTCACGAATATAATCCTCTCTTTGAAAACTGATTTCCCACTGCTGAAATATGATTTATTTTTTAGATAGTTCAAGACACGTGCCTTTGTAACGCTGAATAGTCAATGCAGTGTTGATTTATTCCACGACTGAAGACCCCTGAGGTTTTCAGTTGCATTCAGGTTTGTTTTCAAATAGACATCAGAATGTATACGGTCAGGAGCCCTGTGGCTCATGCAATATCTATTTTCAATTAAATTGTTTGATTTTTTTTGGTCTATGAAATTACAGTTTAGAACTCCTCTAGAATGAACTTCAATCAGGTCACTATATAGAGTTTACTTCATTATAAGCGAGTCAATAGATGCATAGAAAACTGATGGCCTTTTTATTGCTAGGTACACAAAATATGTTCATTATGCTGGGCACTTCATTATATACAAGATGTTTCATTTCTCAGGACTCTACTAATCATGATGGTTCACTTTATACTATACTTCATTATAGAAGATTTGTACCGTCAGAACTCATCTATAATGAACTACAACAATGTTGATAGATGTTGCTTCATTATGAAGATGTCATGAGATACACAGAAAACTGATTTACAATATAATTGGAGACAACATAAAATATATTCTCATTATACAGGATACCATTTCTGGATTCTACTAATCAGAATGGTTGACTTGACAGGATCACAGGACATCATTATAGAGGAGTTGTTCTGTATAGTTCGGTGTTCCATTTGTCACCGTATTGTGTGAATAAAATGAAGTAGTGAAATAATTGGAACAATGGAAATGTCTTGGTCTCCTCATCAACATCAGAGGCATTCATTACCGACTGTGAACTCAGAACCAGTGTCCTCACTTCTTTTCTTCCGATTGCTACATTCAGAACAAGTGTTGAAACAGACAAATTATTTTACCATGAGTGAATCATTCGCCTTCGCAAATTGCGGAAGGTTATTGTTTGGTCAGATTTATTTGTAATCTTTATATTCGCATAACTGAAAAAGTATTTAATTATTATTCATGAGCCACTTGATTTGTTTTTTGAAAAATTTAAGATGATACAATTTACCCGTTAACATTTATTAAAATATTATAATATTTACTATCATTTGAATTTGAATATTGGAAACTAAATTAAGTTATAAAATTTTCCATTTATTTAAATACAAATTCAATTAATTTAATATTCTCTTTTTCAGATCCATTAACAACGCATTCTGTCGCAGTGTGTGTAGACAATTGTTCCAATTATTAGTATTTGAGGTAAGAAATTTTCCACTTAAAAATTTAAATCAAATACAGTCCATTTTATCATTGAGTCCATTCTATTTATATTTTCTCTTGCTAAACATTCATGCTGTACTACACAACAAATTAAATACATTCAATTCTGTCATTCCAATTATATATTCCTGTTTTGAATTTACAATAGAATCTTCCGGATAAAAACTAACTTATATATCCCTCGATCTCAAATATCTGTTTATCAATCCGATATGAGACACAGTTAATGAAAACTATAATGTACTCAAATTGGTAATTCTAAATTTTTTTTATTGAAATCATTTTCTATCAAATAATTATCAAAAAGTTATTCACGTATAACTGTATGATAAAAAGTAATGTATCATCTTCCACTTAGATTCAGTTCAATATTGGTTAGTTTTATGACCAATCTTGCAGCTGATATCGCTGTGATGAAGTCCTTTTGCAGCCATATTGCTGTAATGAAGTTTAGTCACAATCCAATCAATTCAGGACAACGGTTATTTCTCATTTAGAGATATTTCAAATGAGACCTGCTTGTTTTTCAATTATTTGGCTAAATCTATGGTAGATATAATTATTGATAAAATATTTTTCTTTGATATTTGTTAAGAACGATTCGATAAGTTCATTTTCGATTTATTAATATAGCTTAATTAGCTTGTTTCACCCTTAATATGATTTTCAATATTTCATATATTTTTTCATTTTTTATATTATTGAGATTCCATCTGTATTATTTTCAAGTATGTACTCTTAAATAATGCAAATAAGACTACTAACATTAATCATATATATGATGCTTCAATTAATGTATGAATGCATATAATATCGACCATGTACAGTGTTACACTTCAATCTTAGTTAACTAACTTTATCGCATTTATTTTAGAAAACTTTTGATAGCTTTAGAAAATTATACTTATCGTGTAATATTATATAGTGAAGCAGGTTATAATTAATACAATGTATATTAGCTAGACTCTGTCTAAAAAGGTAGATACTAATTTATATCTTCTTTTTGAATGAACTGAACGTAAAATTAAAGTTTTATTAAATTACACCTGCTAAATAAAGTAGTTTATAGATATTCTTTCCAATGATAGAGACATTAATCGGAGAAGAAATGTTTATAAATGCTAAAAATTCCACTTGAAATTTGTTATCAATATCCCAGGTAGCAATAATTCTCGGGCCAATGTAGTCTCAATATTGCCAATGTTTTCCCAATATTGCCAATGTTGTCCTAATATTGATTGCCAATGTTGTCCCAATATTGACAATGTTGTCCCAATATTGACAATGTTGTCCCAATATTGCCAACGTTGTCCCAATATTGATTGCCAATGTTTTCCCAATATTGCCAATATTGTCCAAATATTGCCAATATTGTCCCGATATTCCCAATGTTGTCCCAATTTTGGCCCAAGAAACATTGGGATCTGTTGAAGAATATCCATATCTATTAAATAATAATAATTGATGATATTGATTGATATCCATTTCACTTTCAAAACGCATGGTTTCACAAATCAAGCTTTTTTCACATTTTTTATGTAATCGTACAACTGTGATATATGTTAAAATAAGTTATGATGGATTTAATGAACTGATAAATACATATAATGGATATAAGTTCTACTATAATTTAATACGGTACGTTAATTTTAAGTTCAAACAATAATCTTATACCGGTCGTTTTCGATCGCATATTTGCTTCGAATTTTAATTGGATCATCAAATTCTCAATCAGAGCTGATTGAGAATTTGATTAATCTTCACGGTTCTCCTTCCTCCGATACATCTAAAGAGTTATTTTGTCCATCATAATTCAACGTATTCGGCTATCAAATTCTTTTCTAAATATAGGTTCGTATATTGAATACGAAAAAATGCATAACTGAACGTGGTGTAACATAAAATAAAATTGTTTTTGTGATACAGATATCAATTTTTTAGTGCTTCATAGCCTGAAACGAAAGGATGCTTCAAAATATTCCATTTGTGAAAGTTTTATTCGGAGATGAAACTACGGGGAAAAGTTATCTGAAGTTAAATGTACTGGAAAATAAACATACACATAAGAATTAAAGCGGATAAATCTGTGATAATGGAATAACTTCGTTGTACAAAATTGGCAACTCTTAACTTTAGTGATTTTGCAGGGATTGTGTATCGAATTCAAGAATTTAACTGTTATCACTTCGAGTGGAGTCTGGTTTAAGCACTAATGACAAAACTCCCGTGCTTTTCGATGCTAGAAATAGGTAGAGTTAAATTGGAACCGATAATCACCAGGGATGAATCGGACTCTGGCACTCCGACAATCGAGTTTAACTTGCATAGATGCGAACGAACATGGAGCTTCTCTTCATTTTCTCTGTTTTACTAAATTGTATCGAAAAATCGCATGTAAATCCTAAGAACTTTATACATGAATCGGTCCAGGAATTATTCCAATATCCATATGTTCCATACTATGGAATATCATGTCGGACAAAAAACTGACATGAAGTACTAATTGAAGTACAAGTTTTAAATCGGTTCATTGTAGCTGGTAACGGATTCGGAAAGTGGGGATGAACTTACGTCAATCAGAAAATTCTAATTGTCACGTGCGTTGAAAATGATGGAATAAAAATATACAGAAGGTGAAGAATAAATGAATAGGAAGGGATAGAAAGAGATTATGCCATAAATTCTTCTTAATATACTTCTATAATTTTAAGAAAATGCCTCATATTACAGTATGTATAACTCATTTATAACAATATTCTGTATATTTATTGTATAGTCATTGCCTCAATTGGTAAGGAAATATTCTCTAGAGTGAGCAATTTTCTTTTTTCCATCAGGCTTTAGAAAACTACTGATCATTTAATGGCAGACTAAAGGAAATTTATTCACTATATACTTATACAGAGGCTGCTTCATTACTCAGGACTATACATTAATAATATTATTAACTGATTTCATTATAGAATAGTTCTACTGTATTCACACATCTATAAACATCCTTCATTTTGAATAAAATTGATATATTTATTTATATATTATGGTCTAGATTTCATTCATAAATGTTAAAAAGTAATAGAATGTTTTAATTTAATATGTTATTTAAAGATAAAAAATACTGTAATAAAATAAACATACTTTTTTTTCATTATGTGCCAATTATTAGCTTCTAATTGATATAACATAATTCATAATTATATAAAAATATAAACATTTTACAACAGAGAGAACTAAGTTAATGAAAAAAAATGCTATATTAAAATATTTCTTTAATTTCAATTCAATTACTTTATCGAATATATTCTTCGATATATTGCCAAACTTTGTTAATATAAATTAGTTTAAATTGTTATATTTTCACTCCACTAAATAATTCACTAAGTTACGAACTCATATTCCATGACATCATGTTTAATTTGACCAAAAGTTTTTAGTGATATTATGCGATTGATATTAAGTTACGGAAATACATGCACTGTATACAGTAATAAGGTTTTTATGGCACTAATAATGTATACAGTTTAATATTCTTTTGAAATTATATTAATATTTAAATATACAACTTCTGTAAAGTATATTTATGTCCTGATATTATTAGGAAAAATGCAATATTTATTCGTTAATTCCATATATTGGTGAAACCATAATTTAATTAATTACCTAAATTTTGCACTTTTATATGGATTTAAATAATAAATACTAATTTATCATAAATATTTGCTTTGAATATGTGTTTGCACATCATTTCTTTTTCATTTTACTTCATTCTTGCATTTAACACTTTCCTGTTTGATGTCTCATATATACTATATATTTGATGTTCTACTTTAAGTTTGATTAAATGAAAGTCTGTACAATATCATAAAGAATTACATATTTCTCATTAAAGGAAAAAACTCTTACATTCCCTCTATTAGTTCTATTTACCCATATTAGTCGATATCTCATTACATAACAATTAATTGTTTTTTTTTCTATAACAGAGCCTCATTATAGATGATCCTAATGCGTATTGAAGAAAAATTGTCTAATTTCATTAAATTAGTTGATCCAAAATATTTTATGCTAATATCAATTTGCTATTATAAATTAGTATTTTTGGATGAAAACACAGCTAGCTACATCTAATAATGGAGATAAAGAACATAATCACTAATGGCATACTAGTGTAACAAATGAATTCACCTAAAATAATCTAAAGAATGGGGATGTATGTAAATTATGGTTGGTTATCATTTTGAAATGTTTCAAATGATAGTTCTGTGAAATTTAAATTAATTCCTAAGAAATTGAAACTGTAAACATCTTCTAAATTTGCATTCATTCGAAGCTTCCATTCAGTAAAAAAATTAATGAACGAAGTATTATAAAATGGAAAAATTATAAGATAATATCTAAACAAAAAATAACGTATGTCCATATGACATATAAAATTGGTAATTCTTACTTTTAACATAATAAGTAACTGTTACTTATAACATAATGGGTAACTGTTACTTATAACATAATAGGTAACTGTTACTTATAACATAATAGGTAACTGTTACTTATAACATAATGGGTAACTGTTACTTATAACATAATAGGTAACTGTTACTTGTAACATAATAGGTAACTGTTACTTATAACATAATAGGTAACTGTTACTTATAACATAATAGGTAACTGTTACTTATAACATAATAGGTAACTGTTTCTTATAACATAATAGGTAACTGTTACTTATAACATAATAGGTAACTGTTACTTATAACATAATAGGTAACTGTTACTTATAACATAATAGGTAACTGTTACTTATAACATAATAGGTAACTGTTACTTATAACATAATGGGTAACTGTTACTTATAACATAATAGGTAACTGTTACTTATAACATAATAGGTAACTGTTACTTATAACATAATAGGTAACTGTTACTTATAACATAATAGGTAACTGTTACTTATAACATAATAGGTAACTGTTACTTATAACATAATAGGTAACTGTTACTTATAACATAATAGGTAACTGTTACTTATAACATAATGGGTAACTGTTACTTATAACATAATAGGTAACTGTTACTTATAACATAATAGGTAACTGTTACTTATAACATAATAGGTAACTGTTACTTATAACATAATAGGTAACTGTTAGTTATAACATAATAGGTAACTGTTACTTATAACATAATGGGTAACTGTTACTTATAACATAGTAGGTAACTGTTACTTATAACATAATAGGTAACTGTTACTTATAACATAATAGGTAACTGTTAACTATAACATAATAGGTAACTGTTACCTATAACATAATAGGTAACTGTTACTTATAACATAATGGGTAACTGTTACTTATAACATAATAGGTAACTGTTACTTATAACATAATGGGTAACTGTTACTTATAACATAATAGGTAACTGTTACCTATAACATAATAGGTAACTGTTACTTATAACATAATGGGTAACTGTTACTTATAACATAATAGGTAACTGTTACTTATAACATAATAGGTAACTGTTACTTATAACATGATGGGTAACTGTTACTTATAACATAATAGGTAACTGTTACTTATAACATAATAGGTAACTGTTACTTATAACATAATAGGTAACTGTTACTTATAACATAATAGGTAACTGTTACTTATAACATAATAGGTAACTGTTACTTATAACATAATAGGTAACTGTTACTTATAACATAATAGGTAACTGTTACTTATAACATAATAGGTAACTGTTACTTATAACATAATAGGTAACTGTTACTTATAACATAATGGGTAACTGTTACTTATAACATAATAGGTAACTGTTACTAATAACATAATAGGTAACTGTTACTTGTAACATAATAGTTAACTGTTACTTGTAACATAATAGTTAACTGTTACTTGTAACATAATAGTTAACTGTTACTTATAACATAATAGTTAACTATTACTTATAACATAATAGGTAACTGTTACTAATAACATAATAGGTAACTGTTACTTGTAATATAATGGGTAACTGTTACTTATAACATAATGGGTAACTGTTACTTATAACATAATAGGTAACTGTTACTTGTAACATAATGAGTAACTGTTACTTGTAACATAATAGGTAACTGTTACTTATAACATAATAAGTAACTGTTACTTATAACATAATGGGTAACTGTTACTTATAACATAATAGGTAACTGTTACTTATAACATAATAGGTAACTGTTACTTATAACATAATGGGTAACTGTTACTTATAACATAATAGGTAACTGTTACTTATAACATAATAGGTTACTGTTACTTATAACATAATAGGTAACTGTTACTTATAACATAATAGGTAACTGTTACTTATAACATAATAGGTAACTGTTACTTATAACATAATAGGTAACTGTTACTTATAACATAATAGGTAACTGTTACTTATAACATAATAGGTAACTGTTACTTATAACATAATAGGTAACTGTTACTTATAACATAATAGGTAACTGTTACTTATAACATAATGGGTAACTGTTACTTATAACATAATAGGTAACTGTTACTTATAACATAATAGGTAACTGTTACTTATAACATAATAGGTAACTGTTACTTATAACATAATAGGTAACTGTTACTTATAACATAATAGGTAACTGTTACTTATAACATAATAGGTAACTGTTACTTATAACATAATAGGTAACTGTTACTTATAACATAATGGGTAACTGTTACTTATAACATAATAGGTAACTGTTACTTATAACATAATAGGTAACTGTTACTTATAACATAATAGGTAACTGTTACTTATAACATAATAGGTAACTGTTAATTATAACATAATAGGTAACTGTTACTTATAACATAATGGGTAACTGTTACTTATAACATAATAGGTAACTGTTACTTATAACATAATAGGTAACTGTTACTTATAACATAATAGGTAACTGTTACCTATAACATAATAGGTAACTGTTACCTATAACATAATAGGTAACTGTTACTTATAACATAATAGGTAACTGTTACTTATAACATAATAGGTAACTGTTACTTATAACATAATGGGTAACTGTTACTTATAACATAATAGGTAACTGTTACCTATAACATAATAGGTAACTGTTACTTATAACATAATGGGTAACTGTTACTTATAACATAATAGGTAACTGTTACTTATAACATAATAGGTAACTGTTACTTATAACATAATGGGTAACTGTTACTTATAACATAATAGGTAACTGTTACTTATAACATAATAGGTAACTGTTACTTATAACATAATAGGTAACTGTTACTTATAACATAATAGGTAACTGTTACTTATAACATAATAGGTAACTGTTACTTATAACATAATAGGTAACTGTTACTTATAACATAATAGGTAACTGTTACTTATAACATAATGGGTAACTGTTACTTATAACATAATAGGTAACTGTTACTTATAACATAATAGGTAACTGTTACTTATAACATAATAGGTAACTGTTACTTATAACATAATAGGTAACTGTTAATTATAACATAATAGGTAACTGTTACTTATAACATAATAGGTAACTGTTACTTATAACATAATGGGTAACTGTTACTTATAACATAATAGGTAACTGTTACTTATAACATAATAGGTAACTGTTACTTATAACATAATAGGTAACTGTTACTTATAACATAATAGGTAACTGTTAATTATAACATAATAGGTAACTGTTACTTATAACATAATGGGTAACTGTTACTTATAACATAATAGGTAACTGTTACTTATAACATAATAGGTAACTGTTACTTATAACATAATAGGTAACTGTTACCTATAACATAATAGGTAACTGTTACCTATAACATAATAGGTAACTGTTACTTATAACATAATGGGTAACTGTTACTTATAACATAATAGGTAACTGTTACTTATAACATAATGGGTAACTGTTACTTATAACATAATAGGTAACTGTTACCTATAACATAATAGGTAACTGTTACTTATAACATAATGGGTAACTGTTACTTATAACATAATAGGTAACTGTTACTTATAACATAATAGGTAACTGTTACTTATAACATGATGGGTAACTGTTACTTATAACATAATAGGTAACTGTTACTTATAACATAATAGGTAACTGTTACTTATAACATAATAGGTAACTGTTACTTATAACATAATAGGTAACTGTTACTTATAACATAATAGGTAACTGTTACTTATAACATAATAGGTAACTGTTACTTATAACATAATAGGTAACTGTTACTTATAACATAATAGGTACTGTTACTTATAACATAATAGGTAACTGTTACTTATAACATAATGGGTAACTGTTACTTATAACATAATAGGTAACTGTTACTAATAACATAATAGGTAACTGTTACTTGTAACATAATAGTTAACTGTTACTTGTAACATAATAGTTAACTGTTACTTGTAACATAATAGTTAACTGTTACTTATAACATAATAGTTAACTATTACTTATAACATAATAGGTAACTGTTACTAATAACATAATAGGTAACTGTTACTTGTAATATAATGGGTAACTGTTACTTATAACATAATGGGTAACTGTTACTTATAACATAATAGGTAACTGTTACTTGTAACATAATGAGTAACTGTTACTTGTAACATAATAGGTAACTGTTACTTATAACATAATAAGTAACTGTTACTTATAACATAATGGGTAACTGTTACTTATAACATAATAGGTAACTGTTACTTATAACATAATAGGTAACTGTTACTTATAACATAATGGGTAACTGTTACTTATAACATAATAGGTAACTGTTACTTATAACATAATAGGTTACTGTTACTTATAAAATAATAGGTAACTGTTACTTATAACATAATAGGTAACTGTTACTTATAACATAATAGGTAACTGTTACTTATAACATAATAGGTAACTGTTACTTATAACATAATAGGTAACTGTTACTTATAACATAATAGGTAACTGTTACTTATAACATAATAGGTAACTGTTACTTATAACATAATAGGTAACTGTTACTTATAACATAATGGGTAACTGTTACTTATAACATAATAGGTAACTGTTACTTATAACATAATAGGTAACTGTTACTTATAACATAATAGGTAACTGTTACTTATAACATAATAGGTAACTGTTACTTATAACATAATAGGTAACTGTTACTTATAACATAATAGGTAACTGTTACTTATAACATAATAGGTAACTGTTACTTATAACATAATGGGTAACTGTTACTTATAACATAATAGGTAACTGTTACTTATAACATAATAGGTAACTGTTACTTATAACATAATAGGTAACTGTTACTTATAACATAATAGGTAACTGTTAATTATAACATAATAGGTAACTGTTACTTATAACATAATGGGTAACTGTTACTTATAACATAATAGGTAACTGTTACTTATAACATAATAGGTAACTGTTACTTATAACATAATAGGTAACTATTACCTATAACATAATAGGTAACTGTTACCTATAACATAATAGGTAACTGTTACTTATAACATAATAGGTAACTGTTACTTATAACATAATAGGTAACTGTTACTTATAACATAATGGGTAACTGTTACTTATAACATAATAGGTAACTGTTACCTATAACATAATAGGTAACTGTTACTTATAACATAATGGGTAACTGTTACTTATAACATAATAGGTAACTGTTACTTATAACATAATAGGTAACTGTTACTTATAACATAATGGGTAACTGTTACTTATAACATAATAGGTAACTGTTACTTATAACATAATAGGTAACTGTTACTTATAACATAATAGGTAACTGTTACTTATAACATAATAGGTAACTGTTACTTATAACATAATAGGTAACTGTTACTTATAACATAATAGGTAACTGTTACTTATAACATAATAGGTAACTGTTACTTATAACATAATAGGTAACTGTTACTTATAACATAATAGGTAACTGTTACTTATAACATAATGGTTAACTGTTACTTATAACATAATAGGTAACTGTTACTAATAACATAATAGGTAACTGTTACTTGTAACATAATAGTTAACTGTTACTTGTAACATAATAGTTAACTGTTACTTGTAACATAATAGTTAACTGTTACTTATAACATAATAGTTAACTATTACTTATAACATAATAGGTAACTGTTACTTATAACATAATAGGTAACTGTTACTTGTAATATAATGGGTAACTGTTACTTATAACATAATGGGTAACTGTTACTTATAACATAATAGGTAACTGTTACTTGTAACATAATGAGTAACTGTTACTTGTAACATAATAGGTAACTGTTACTTATAACATAATAGGTAACTGTTACTAATAACATAATAGGTAACTGTTACTTATAACATAATAGTTAACTATTACTTATAACATAATAGGTAACTGTTACTAATAACATAATAGGTAACTGTTACTTGTAACATAATGGGTAACTGTTACTTATAACATAATGGGTAACTGTTACTTATAACATAATAGGTAACTGTTACTTATAACATAATAGGTAACTGTTACTTATAACATAATAGGTAACTGTTACTTATAACATAATAGGTAACTGTTACTTATAACATAATAGGTAACTGTTACTTATAACATAATAGGTAACTGTTACTTATAACATAATAGGTAACTGTTACTTATAACATAATAGGTAACTGTTACTTATAACATAATAGGTAACTGTTACTTATAACATAATAGGTAACTGTTACTTATAACATAATAGGTAACTGTTACTTATAACATAATAGGTAACTGTTACTTATAACATAATAGGTAACTGTTACTTATAACATAATAGGTAACTGTTACTTATAACATAATAGGTAACTGTTACTTATAACATAATAGGTAACTGTTACTTATAACCTAATAGGTAACTGTTACTTATAACATAATAGGTAACTGTTACTTATAACATAATAGGTAACTGTTACTTATAACATAATAGGTAACTGTTACTTATAACATAATAGGTAACTGTTACTTATAACATAATAGGTAACTGTTACTTATAACATAATAGGTAACTGTTACTTATAACATAATGGGTAACTG